>JARJDR010005352.1:0-17683 GCA_030264135.1 Myllaena sp. GC000078 | reverse complement strand
GGCTGGGAGGAGGGAAGAGTGCGGAGAGCTGGAGCATATAAATTTCACTGCTTCATCCTGCCCGCGCTTCGTTTTCCTCTTGTGAAAAACTTATCGCGCAACTATCGTTTCCAAAATGATATAAATCTAGTCGTTTTTGTCAAAAGGTCGTAAATTGAGCCGCATTCGCATTCCTGTGATGATAGCGCCGGCTCGCCTTCGGTTCGGCTCCTCTTCACCGCCGAGGCATAACAAAGACGAGCGCGAAAGTGAGGTTTAAAAGGCGTCCGCTTTCTCCAACGTCTCGCCGCGGATGCGTACATATCACCTACTCTTGTAATATCTTTAGCGTCGAACGTGATGGCAATAAAACGGCTTTTATTCGTTTGCATCCCACCCACTCACCGAAAACTTGTGCTGCGCCGCCACTAATAAGTTGCTGGCGGAGGGCCTGGTGAACCGCATCGTCGCAGTTTAAGTGCGATCAATAGAGCGCGTCTTCAGACGACACGTGAGCAATAAGTTCGCGTCGGAATGTAATAAATCCATGCGCGTTTTGAGGGTGAGGAGGTGGTGTAAAATCGAAGAACAATAGTCCGTCCCTCTGCCTGAAAGGACGAGAGGAATGTTTATTTAATAAGTTTTTGATTTATTTGCCACACGGAAAAAAGAAGCCCCCCGGCATTAAATGGATTCCCATCCGCAGTGACAGCGTAATATTTAATTATGCATGCGGTGATTAACGTCTGATATATCAAGAAGCCTCCGTCGCAAATTTGAAACCGCCGCGGCGACGAAACAGGATGTAATGAACTGTGGCACAATACGGCTTGCGCGCGGGGGGGAGTCGTAGTAATTGCACGCGCGAACCAACATGAACGCATTAACGAAAGCATAATTTAATTTTGTATACAAATTAATTATCGTGTGCCTCGTTGCGGCGCGCTCGTTGCGGTGGTTATTTTTTCCTCGTCGGAGGATAATTACTACAGCATTTTGACGGCACATTCGCATCCTTCGACGTCCTTCGGAGTGGGAGTGGGGGAAGGACAAAAAGCGGGGCGGTTTTGGCGTGGGTGTGGAAGGGCGAGTGATAAATCTCGAAGGCAGTCCGCCTTGAAACGGCCCCCGAGGTATTCCCCGCATCCATATCCAACGATCTTGAAACTATTCTCTTCCCGGTTGCGAGGAAGGAGAATCGTGCCTACCTTGCTCGGAGGTGGCTGGAGGATAAGAGGAAATATGTGATGGCCGCTCACACACACACACCCCGTGTGTAATGAGGAGGAGCATTCGGAACCATATATTAACGGTATTAAACTCCAATTTTCGCAGCAATGCGGCAGGCATAACTTTTCTCCGCCTTGTAAATAACGCAAACCCCTCGCGCTACGGATATTATTATTATCACTTGACCCCGATGCGATGTGATGTGATGCTGTGCGCATATTGCTCGCTCGCGCTGATATTTATTGAAAAGTTATTGGAAATCCCCTGCGACGCTACAACAGGAATGGATTACTTAAATGTATTCATAAATAATTAATTAAATACGCGAGGGATGGTTGGTTGGATGCTGCCAATCGTTGCGCACCGCCGGAGATTACCAGTTACACCTTTCAATTAGCCCTGCCAACAACCAACCACCACCCACCCACGTCGATAAGGTTAAAAGCCATTCTCGTTAAACTCGTCCATTATTAAATTGATTAATATGAATTTTGTTGCCACTGCCCACTTGCGTACGTAAAACACCACCAAATAGCTTTTCTACCCTATTGGCTATCAATTACTTAATAAATATGATAAATTTTTTATTAAAAAAACCTTGTGCGAGATTTTTTGGATTCTGCATAAGAAATTAAAGCATCTCATGAATAGATTCATATGCATCGACTTAAGGAAACGTTCATAACACATATGAAAACACCAATTTGCATTTAAAAAATTGATACTATAGTGAATCGAATTAACCATTAAAGCATATCGTGTAAGTTAGCAGGTGTGCCACACCGAAATATAATGATTAGAATGGAACAAAACAATGTTTGCTCAAATAAATTTATCAAAACAACATACAGGACTCTCGCGCGCCCCGACACCCCAGGACAAGCGTTTATTTATTCAGGCGGTCAGTCGATTTTCGTTGCCAATACACAACACAACATATCCGTCTTGCATATTTCATGCGAATGTCGGATGCGCTTCGATTACAAACATATTTTTTGACGCGCAAATATGTTAAAAATTCGACCGCCATAGATTATATAAGCAAGCGCCGCGAAGGAAAATTATTGGAGTAGACCGCAAGGTAATATTGTTTTAGAGTTATTTATCGATTGGAGTTCGATATGCGCAGACGACGGCGACGACGACGACGAAACCGGGGGAAGCTGGAGAATGCAAGATTTTGTAACGGCGAGCGGGGGTGGCGGATGGGGCTGAAGCAATATTGATTAAAATGCCCAAATAGCCGCGGCCGAGATTTACAGTCGCCATTCATAAGCAGCATTGTCTGCTACCGGCCGCGATCTTTCGTTCTGCACCTGCCGGAAGGAACATAACGGTTACACTTCATGTGAAACTTATTACCCACCCGAAACTAAATTAAAAGCGTGATTGCGCGGCTTGCTTTTACCTTTTTGCAATTTTTCAATAAACGTCCAACAAAGCGAGAGGGCTTTTTAATTTAATGAAGTGAATTTTCCATCGTCCTGTTTTCGTTTTTAATATAAATCGAATTGAATTTATTTATGAAGTGTCGGACGTGTGCTTCGCCGGAAGGAACAGAACAAATTTATCTTTGATTGAAATAATATGAAATTCCTCGCGAAACACTTCACATTTCAATTGCGTCACGTATTATATCAAGGATTAGCTTCGGGGAATCTCAGCGTGCTGGTCAATTAATTAAGTAATTCAAAGCCGTTGTTTTTTCTGCGCACTACTTGTTTTTCCGTGTAGCGTGCGTTTCCGGGCACCGCCTACAAACGTCCACCTGCTGCGAACCATTGAACCCATGCGGCGCGAAATGAAAATGGTATTGCACTTAACATCGGGGGGCCGGTAGTTAGGTACGTACTACCCCAACCGGCCCAGCCGTACGTGTTGAAGGAAAATTAAATCTCTTTTTTTAAATTACACGAAATCGCCGTGGTTAAGTCAGGGCAAGATTAATGATAATGGCCTCTGCGCAGCGCGCTGCGCGATTCGAATTTGATCATCTCACGAAACCAACCCACTACAGCGAAATAATAACACACACGTATATTGTTCCATAAATGTAAAATTTCACCCTGGATAACATTTTTATGCGTCAGCAATTTCGGCTTGTCCTTTGTCAATAATCGCTGACCAGAAAATTACTGCCCGCCGGGATGCCACCGAATGTTGATGTTTATTTATTGATTAAACGGAATAGCATGAAATAAAAGAAAGCCAAACAAATGTGGTGGAAATTTGTTTACCCTTCCAGACGAATATCTATTGTTGTGTGAAGTTTAATATTTAAATTGGTAATATAAAACAAAAGTTAAAAAGGTGGTTTTCACGCTATTTGCCGCTTCCAGTGAAGTTTAAATATAGCTAACGTGTGCATGGAAGCATACACGCCCGGTTATTATGTCATGTTAGACAATATATATTCGTCCGTTTCGTCTAGACGGAGAAATCCCAAGAAAAAGCTCGATAAGTAGCTAGGCAGTTAGCTTGCATGCACTTTGGAAAGTGGAAAGTGTTCTTCTTGCCGAGTGCGCTCGCAGCGCGTGTTTGATGTCATAATTCAACGAGCCGGATTATTGTTTCAATCGGCTTCCACTACATCTCCTTAGAATGTCTCACATTTCTTACAAAGTCGATAATAATAAAAAGAAAACTCCCTTAGCCTATGCGCAATATTCATTGGAAAATTAAGTCTTAATCTCATTTATCACCTGGAATATCGGAGGAAAAATCGAAGCCGACGATGATGAGTTGGGTGCAAACGTGCCGACGAGGGTCGTCATCGGGAATGACCTAACCGCGAATAAATGGCGCTCTCCGAGATGGCCGGCCACAAACCGAAAAGGTAAAAGGCATAATCTACATACACTTGACGCATGCACAAGATGATAAGACTAGTTTTGCGACACGCCGCACATACTAATAGGGCGATATAACCGAGCGGGCGGGCGCACACCTGAATGCGCTCGCCTCGCGGATTAATTTCCGGCCGCCCGTGGTCTTCAGGCAAGCCTTCACGGTCATAATATTATATTGGTAGATTACGTGCGCTACTTACTCACATCCAGGCGCAAGGAATGGCTTTCGCCCTTCCCCCCCAAGGGAGAGCGAGTGTGTTCAATTTGTTGCTTTTCATCATAAATTAAAATCCCGCCAAGGCAACGGTAAACGATTTCGATTAATAGAGATAAGCTCACTTCAAACGTGGTGTTTTTCTTGTGCCAGCAAAAAAATGTCGTCGTGGACTTGTTTAACCACACACAAGGGTAATTACCTTGTTAATTACGGACACGAAGACCAATTTAGTTTGGAATTGAGGTGTGTGTGGTGCAGTGGAATGGAGTATGGAGCACTTCAAAGAGTGAACATTTCCCATTTCGACGTGGCCCATTTTTTCGCCCGTCATGCAATTGGCAAATGCAGCGCTTGCTCGCGCGCGTTTTCTTGACAGCATAATGAAGCATTGCATTCGGTCACTCAACACAACGTGTGTGAGCGCACTCCAAACCATTTCCTAGTATAATCGACGTGTGTGTGTGCAGCACCAACGGTATCTCGATGGCGCTGCCTCCATGAATACATATTTCGTAATAACTTCATCATTTTCATTCCGTATACGCCACCCCGTCAGCCATTTGGGCCGCGTGCGATAAGAAATAATGCGAAGCTATTGAGCAATTATCAAATTATATAAAAAACATAACGGTCACGTAAGCGCAATCATGTATTACCATTTCATTATTATAGGTTCGAAACAGGACGAAAAGGACGAAGGGGAAAAAAAACGCTGACGCGTTTATTGCTCTGCAAACAATTTTTGTAATTTGTACCGAACGATTAGATCGATGATAAAACCGTTGTTGCTGTTGATTTTTTTTTTTTGGCTCCGTCAGAGAAACATAAACTCTCGCAAAAGGGTAAAGTGAGTGCGCGCGGAAAACAATAAATTAATGCGAAAGGGGAGCGAAACATATTTATGACCGGTTTTATTTTATAGCCAACCCCATGCGTTCGCTTCTTTCGGGTTGCGGAGAGGAAAATATCCACAGACAGAAACGCACAACACGATCGAATTCCACTTCCGACAACGTTCAACTCAACAGCCAACAGCAACAGAAGCATATTGCCCCCTCGAAACGAAGACGTTCGCAAGAGACACCTGCAATTGCAGCAGCACGACCAAGAAATCAATAAAAGCCACCACGCTCCATTGCTGACATCTCCGAAATGTCTCCGTTTGTCTCTCTGTTTCCAACGCGCCCTCCGCCAGCTTAATGCAAGCGGTTCCGCCTTCTGCGTGTGCCGCCCGCAAAAAAAAAGAGTTTAAAATCACCCCCTTTCCAAGCCTAATCCAAACTCAGTTCTTACTTGGCGCATTTCGAATGAATCAAAAAGCGTTAAATTCTGTTAAATTCAAGCGATCTATATTCATAAAATCAGCGTTTTGCATTATCAATCATCTACGCGATAAGAAATAGTGTTTCGTGTAGAACGCTCCTCCCCTCCGCCCTGCTGCATCATTGCTTGGACGTTAAAACACTGTCTGTTCGAGGCCGGATGAGGTGTAGTTAATTACCTGTTAATTATTAACCCGCCACGCCGCTGTACATCGTACGTCCCTCCCCCCCGAACGCCCCGCGAAGATATCGCGCAGGGAAATGCAGCCAGCCACATAACTCGTAAAGCAATTTATTATTACATCGCTCGCGTAATTAAACAAACTTTCTGTCGCGATGCGTAGGGTGGAAGTGGTGCTCTTGACAGTTGTCATCATCGCAAACTGCATACAATACAAGAGATTATCCTGCACAAGCACAAAAAGGATTTAATTACGCCGCCAACGAGCAGTGTGTGTTTTGCAAATAAATTCAATTAATTTCCACAATAACATATCGCACAAAAGCGAATGTTTTATATTAATTTTATAGATTAATTATCGCAGAATGGGACAATTTCATCATCGATTGAAATGCGACGCACGTACACGAGTTGCGCGCAAGTTGCCGCCTTTCGGCGAAAAAGTTGAAGCTGTAAAGCAGGATCTGGCGGGGGAGCGTCCATTAAACTTGGAATAATTTGAATACCCACTTAGAATATTTCGCGATATACGCACGGAAATAATTTTTGCAATCCGCACACGTTCGCCGCCGCTACTCTTGCGCGGGAGAAACTTCAGATTGTGATATCAATAGCCGAAAATTTAATAATACTACAAACCAGGAAAATATAGTATAGGAGCAATTTTTGGAAATATATCATATTGAAAATGAAAAAAAAAACAGTGACTGATATGAAAATATAGATATACGATGGCTTTTATGCGGCAATCAATCATTGTAATCCATTGCAACCCCTCGCTCTCGTCCCCTCTGCGCCAGCAAACCAGATTGAATCCATATACATTTTATTCCGACACGCTGCGCCGCTTGCCGGTTGCCGGTCAGTTAAAAACAAATAATTTTGGAATGCACAAAACGTACATATTTGCTGTACTGAATCTTGCTTCAAATATTATCTAATTTAATTAATTTCATTTCATGTGGTGAATTCATAAAACAATGCAATCCTAAATTTTAATTAATTACTTATCGTCTTATCGCCGGCGGAGTGATAATCGCATCATTTTACAGATTTCACCCGCTTGGCCGCCAGGGAGCGTTGGCTACCGCCAAACCACCCCCAAACGTATTGATTTTGTATGTGCGCCACGCGGGGAGGGTGGCGAATGCGGCGGGCTGGTTTGACTTTCAAATTACCAGCCCCCTCCAAAACCCGCATGCAATGGCCAAGTACCGGCCACCCCGGCAGCTAGCCAATATGTTTGAAATTCATGGGCGTTGGAAAAGGAATTTTGAAATAACGGCCGTTGTTCTTCGGATCACTGAACTTCTAGAAATAGTCGCCGCCGGGTGGGTCTTAAGCGTTTTCCTATACATTACCATAATCAGTACCGCTGTACACCGACACCTTTTTTCCGGTCCTACTTTTATGACCAATACGCACGCACCCCTCTTCCCCCGACTAAATGTCTTCCGTTTGTGTAATTTTCATTTAAAAACCACAAATTTTATGCAAGCGGCTTTGGCTTGAGAAAGGAGATGGGATGTTGTTTGTTTGTTTGTTTCCACCCTATTTGTTTGGCTTTTGGCTCGGGCGGGGAGGAGATAGGGGCGCAAATGCAATAACTCAGCAACACGTTGACGTAGGTCAATGAAACTTTCGAGGCACACCTACTACTACTTTACATGCCGCCGCGACGCCGCGGAGAGAGGAAAGAAGCGTAGGAAAAAAACTTTCTATTAACTTTTAGGGCCCACTTCGTCGCTGGAAATTGGTGGCGTTGGGGGGTTTTTACAACTTTGGCAACAAATAAAATTTAATCTTCCCACCCACTACCCAACTACCGTGGGCTGCGAAAGGACGACATCATTTTCACGGTGTTCCTGAATAAATAATAACGCAATTTATTAACTGCCAACTTTGCGCAATAGACTGTTATTAGCAATAATGAATAAATTCTCTCGCTCTCTCAAAGTAAATTGATTGAATTTAATGTAATCCAATCGAGTTCTGTAGTGTATTCTAAAGGGGGGTGGTTTTGCTCACCGATATACATATTCATATGATACATTTCATTTGCATAAACCTAAAACACATATTTTCCCGCTCGCACGTTCGTTCGTTCGTTCGGGGAAGGAAGATGGGAAGATTTGGCGCCAACTACATCTTAGGCAAGTGGCAAATGCCCAACCCGATACGATTTGCATTCCGGGGTGTTTTAAATAAAAATAAATACACGAAAAATACGCATAGCCTAATAACTCGCCGAATGTAAAACCCTGGACGTAAAACGCTGGTTTCCGCGTATTACCAAGTCAAATTCGAGGCGGGCGCGGGCAAAGCGCGTACGATTCATACACTCCTCTTTATGAATAAATCATAAATAAATGCACTCGATATTAAAATATCGCGCGGCGTAATAAAATGCCCTATACCGTGCAGATAATGAATGTTTAAACAAGACAACTTCATACTCGTATTGGTCGCAATAGCACTTTACTCACGACCAAGATGTCGTTGGGAATCAAGTGACAAATGACTTTGCAGTACAGTGGATTACCCGCAAAATAAAAGTTGCCACTCTCCTCCTTCTCCTTCTCCTCCTCCTCCTCCGCACAACCCCAGAAGATCATTTCGGGCGCGGGCGTGCTGCTTCTTGATGGTAACTTTCTTATTGATTGCTGCAAGCAGCCGGCAGCAGGAGCAGCAGCAGATGGTGAAACTTTCATGCGGTCTTAACTTACATTCATCCCCAAAAACGGGATTTAACTTTGATTATTTACTCTGCAAGAGGATCCTGTTTACAACTTTATCGATTATACCGATATTGACATTTTTTCCGTCCAAGGATTACCCCGTGCGAGGATTAGGGTTCGAGATTCGATCTCCTGGCGCAGAGAAATTATTATCATCATCAAACTAACAACCCAGGTGAATTTTTAACGAAATACAAACACAAAACTCTGGAGCGCCCGCCCGGTAATGGCGTTGATTAATTCGGAAAGTCCTCCCTCCAACCGTCGAGCAGTGGATAAAATATATAGGTTATATTAAAATTTCATTGTCTACGCGGACGAAGGATTCATTCTAGCATGGAAACTTATAATTTACTTGCCAACTTTTCGCACCTTAAAATCCGCAGCGATGAATCCTTTCGGGCGACCGTCGACGTCGCCGCCGCCGCGCCGTCGTTGTCGTCGTCGTCGTCCTGTCGGGCCAAGCGGCAGGCTGGAATGTATGAATGACTTGGAAGAAGTTTCCAACCCGAAACTAGGCTGCAAGGCAAACCACCACCACCACCAAGACCATCACCACCACCAGCGGGGGTTGTGATAAGTAACGCGCGGGAAAATTACTGCTGCTCCCGACCAACCCCTACAAGCGTCGTTATTGTCGCGCCATAGAATAACTCTCCTTCACCACCAACCACCACCACCACCACCCCCGCGGCCGGAGTTGTATCGATGTCTTTCAGCGGTTCTTAGTTATTCTTTTTCGTTTTGTTCTTTGCGAATTTAAATGCATCCAAGCGCAACGAAATACGAAATCGTGCAGCGCACTAATTAAAGTTTTACGAACAAAAAAGCACTAAACAAACAGTTGGTATAGATCTAAAATAAATTTGGTACTTTATATTAACTTATTATCTACGGGGAAGTGGATAAAAATTCGCTGCTAACTTTCTAATGATATGTTATTTGCTTGCTGGTTTTTGCGTATTATCTAAACGCCGTTTCTACGCATTGCGTTGTTTTGCAGGCGGTTTGGAGTTTTTGTGAAAAGTACGACTCCCACCGGATCCACAGCCGCTCTTCTCCCTGACGTAATCTCTATATTGTGCCCACGCGCATGTAGGTCTACCCTGCGTATAACTAATTATTATGAGAGCACATACACCAAATAAATACGTACCTAACTTTTTTTCGGTTGCTACGCACCGCGTTTTAGAACGGTAAGAATTATAATATCATGTCGCCGAACAAAAAAATGGCCCGCGCTGGCAATAAAAACGTATTTATGTTAATTTAAAATTCAATTTACTGCCGCATACACGCACAGTGCACAATAGATGCATTAATTCGTCATCAGAGGCAAAAAATTCGGCCGCATTAAAACATTTTCAATGTTCCTTCGCCCCCGCCGAAAAAAGAAAAACACCGCCATTCAATTGCTAACAATGAAATAAATAAAATTACATAGTACTCGAAACCTTTCAGCCATACACATTCCATTCCTTCACCGTTACTTCTTTCATACGGACGAACAATAACGCTCCAAGTTCGGCAAACGGAAAGAGGACAATTGACAATTTCGCTAAACGTCATGGAGTATCTTTTGGCGCATAATAATAATCATAAACATCGATCGCTGATTATTAGCATGGAAAAGTGGAGCGAACGGTTATTGCTCCGGCAGTTAAAGTTGGCAAAGATCCATCACATTTGTTTCTTTGCGTGATAAATTTCGGCGCACTCCACATCCACACTGGAGCCCGATGAGTATCGGTTGATTAAACTTAAATCATTTGCAGCACTGAGAAGGCAGGCAGCAAATTACGCGCGGTGTTGATACTACACATCCGCCAACGCGCCCCCTCGCCAGTCGTCAGCACAATAGAAGGAGCTTATCGGCTGGCAATCCGCACTTTGTTTTCGGATGCGCTCTCGTGGAACGCGTCGACCGACGTCGACGTCGAATGCGATCAATTTGGATACGGTAGCGAACAAACGGCAACGGCGTGCAAATGCGCCCAATTAATGTTATCCGTGCCGGAATTTACACACTGCCAAAGAATCGACAAGCTTATCCAATTTGTTTCCTTTACCAAACATTTTCAAATTTTAATTAAAAATTAAAAGCGACAAGACAAGGATGTCAAAAAAACATTAAACCTCTTGACAGATCGATTATTGATTGTGATGTTGATGAGTTAAAGAGGCAGAGCAAAGCAGAGCAAACGAGAAAGGGTATCATTTCCTCCGCAGTGTGTTTTTTGTTAGTTTTGTTGCAGTGCATTTGATTTACATGGTGTTCTTCTTTGATCAGGTGACTTATCTATCATTGTTTTTTGTTTCTGGCAATTCTAAACGTCCGACACATATCATAATATACCCACAATCAACGACATATGCATATTAATCTTGGCAGCACACAGCGATAAATCTCAAAATTAACGTTTCCTCCAACCGCACACGTCTGCGATTCATTTTTTGGGCGTTGCTGCAGTCAAACCGTAATACTATTAATAATAATCATGCCCAAGTATCGCAAGTGTGGTATACGACGCACCAAGATTGCCGAGAAGACGATCGTCATGTTCAAGGAGACGCGCCGCATCTGCGCGCTGCCGCTGCAGCCGCACGAGGACCTCACCCGCGGCGTGGAGCAAATACCGGTGCGTAATGGCTGCGCTCGTATTGCGCCGCCATTAGTTTCCGCCATGCGCCTGGACCCGCCAACGAGAGAGGCAAATAACGGCCTTTCTCAACACGTAAGAAATATATAACCGAAAAAACGACGTTTTGCAATGTATGCCATGTGAAAATAGGCGCGAAGGATGCTACTGAAAAAGGATAACGCGGAACGCCTGCAGCAGAAACTACAAGAACCGGCTAGTTTCCACGAGTATTTCATGCGGACAATGGCTAAGAATGAAGAGCTAGCGATCGCCATTGGCAAGCGGAAGGAGTGTAGCGAGATGCTACCCTATATCGTAAGATTAATCATTATTTCAATCGTTTGACGTGCTAATTGTCGGATTTGTAATAGAGGGCGGCGTTTAGCAAGAAAGACTGCATCAAAGAGAAAACGCAAGACACCGTGGCATTGCTGGCGGTCGATTCAATCTACTATCACATGACGCATAAGATGGTCTGTGCGCCGATCGAATCCATCGCTTAATTTATCGATGTTTCTAATATGCCCAAAACGTAACTGCTGTATATTTACGGTTTTATAGCGAATTTTTAAAGGAAATTCTCAAATGTAAATAAAATAAGATTGCTGCCGTTTTACTCCTGCAAACACAAATATTATCATTGTTTTTCTGGTTTACGACTAGAAATATATTTTGTATTAAAAATATATAGGATATTACCGAATTGTAATACATTATTATTATAACATATATCGTATTCAAAGTTTTATTACTTTCGGTTTCATTTCAAAGGCAGAAAAAACGCTCGAAACTAAGAGAAAAACGTTGCTGTTCTTCATTTCAGAGTGCGCTGTTTCGTGTGTTGCTTTGTGTGAGTAATAAATTAGTGTTTTACTTAATTTTCGTGGATTGTTATTGATTATTGCATTGTGTGGATCAGAACGTAGGTATCACATTGCTAGTAGAACGATCGTAAATCAACAAGGCTATTGGATTTATATTCGCTGTTGATTGTAACGTAAAATGGCAATGCATGATAAGAGTATTTGTTTCACAACATAAACGTAAACAATTAATTAAAAATCTAGCAACCCCTTTCTACAAACACGTTTCCCGAACGAACAAAATTGCACACGGACGACTCTACCTCTACTGACCACAACTCTAGTACTGACACGAAAAACAAAACCTACAACCGAAAACCAACAATTAAAAACTAGTACGTGTTTTCCCAATAGCTAACAACAATTTCTGAAGAAAATATACATCCCGCTTAACGACTACGGCATTTCAAACTAATTAAGAAATCGCAATCCCACTAACTAGAAAACTTGAAGACAGGTGGATAATCGAACCGTCGAATGTGCAGCGATATTTATATAGAATTAATAAAAAACAGTTAACTATGTAATTAACTATTAAACCCTTTTCGTGTTATTTGTGATTAGTAAACGCTTGTTTATTTTCACGAGGATAGAACACGGCAGCCATGCAAAGTAGCGCGCGCTAGTGTTAGGGGGATAGTTTTACTTCTACTAGTTCTCACTTTTAAAGTGAATGCAATTTGTGTTAATGCATCGGTATTGTGCGATTGAAAATTGTTTCATGTTAACACACACGCGAATCTAGGTCGCGGACGCAAAAGGATCGCCTTGCCGTTGATATGTGGCAGCGAGCTTCGCCTAATCTTTTTTTTCGCTTTTAATCTAAGGGAGGAAATATTAGAAGAGGGGATTTAAAATTTAATTTGGCAAATTTTCAATATCACGCAGAGAAGTGCTTCTCTCTTACCCCCAAACTTGCCGCATTCAACCGAAAAACACTCCACTCCATCGCCGATCATATTAATTAGAGTTTGTAATATGTAGGGTGTGTGTGTGTACGTAAAGTGCGCATTGTCTCGATTTCAATAATAGCATTTGGTAGGTATAAGTAGTAGTTAAGTAGTAGTGTTTGGAAAAAACTTCAAACTCGAACGCGTTGCTTTCGTATTGTGGCTTGGGTGCTATCATTATCCTTCGTAAATATGTTTATATTAAGTATTTATCGTAGTGGTGTTTCGTTTCTGAATCGATTGATTAGTTATAGATAGAGAGAGAGAGTGGATAGGGTATTAGTTCCGCCAGTGGAGGAGGTAATAGATGAAGAGTGATTGCAGTGCAAACAGTGCGCACACGAACATTAACTGATCGTTGAGCACTATATTGCCGCGCAGCGTCTGCTTCTGTCCGGCGACCACCAGCTGCTGCAGATCGTCATGGATGGCGTCCAACTTGGCATCGTGCGCCCGCAGCGCCTTCTCGAGATTATCAATCGCTCCGGTGAGACTGGACGCAAAGCACACCGAGCCGGTCAAAATTACCCTAAATCAAAATGCATTAATATAGCTACCTAGGATTATTCTCCGGCGACGACTTCGGCACGGATTGCGTCGAATCCGAATGGTACTCTTCCGACTCGGTGGCGCTCTCATTGCCGTCCACGTCGGACGACACCTGCTTGGTGGCAACCTTCCGCTTCGATTTGATCACCGCACGTGGCTCGGACTGATTGGGATCCACGCTGATGATGCTCGAGGTGCGCATCATCGGCGTCGGATGTTTCGTTCGCGTCGCAATCGCATAATTATACTCGTACTGATACAGATCGTTGCGTGGATCCCACGGTCGGAGGTCCGAATGTTTGTACGCCCAATGACCGGTTTTCAGATCCTGCTGAAAATGATTAGGCACCCACTCCTCGCATTTTGCTTTGCGCTCCTTGGAGAGCGCGCGCTGCACCTCCTCCAGGGAGGTTTTCTCCTCGGTGGCGGCGTTCATGTCGTCGCGTAAGATCGCCGCGGATACGTGCTGCCACAGTCGCTCCGACTCGTGCTCTTCCTGCTGGTCCACCGGCACGGTGAAGCGCTGCAGTCGCGCTTTGCGGACGCTCGGCGTTGGATTCCAGAAGATGCGCTGCTCACCGGTGCGACGATCCTTAATCGTGATCACTCCATCCCAATATCCTTCGATGGTTGCCAGTGTTTCCTTGCCCAACTTCAGGCGACCAGTTATGCAGTTTGTTTGCTCGACGCCACCCAAAAACGGCTGTAAACCATCAATCCTACAAACTAATCCTTAACCACCGTTGATTTTTTACCTTCAGTTTAAACTCGATTTCCGTGTGATAACCAGTTTTCTCGCATTCAATCATTACCTTCCCGCCCAGCTCCATGCTCAGCGTGCCCATCAGAATACCCTTGCAATGCGCGTAGGGAACCGTGAGCGTATAGTTCTCTCCACGCGGCAGCAGCGAAAGAATCGCAATGCCATCCAAAATTGCCGACGTGGAGTTGCCGTAGAACTTGGACTTGGCCAGAATCGATGCCGAAATCGAGAAACCTTCCTGCCTATTCGTAACAAAAAACGCCGACACCGGCGGATGATGCGATACCTGCTCAGCAATGTAGAACGTTTTCGAGCCGTTCGGATGCAGCCAATAGCAGCGGAACATTTCACCGAGGATCGGATTATAAGGCTTCTTCAAGCCTTTCGGCTTCTTGTACAAACCAGAGAGATACCATTGCACGACGCTCTTCATCCGCGTGAACGCATCGTCCTCCACCACCGCCTTGGAGAGAATATCCACGTGGTAGTAGGAATCGGTGAGCTTATCGAGAAAGGAGCGCGGCTCGAGAATGAACGTGGGCAGCACCACCTTGCTGAGGTCCATGCCGGGTCGCACCTGCTTCACCAGGTACCAGATCAGCGACTTGTGCTCCTCGGCGAGCTCCTCCACCTGCGCGCCGGCGTCACCCAGCTCCTCCTCGTGGTTGGGAATGTAGGGCGTCTCCGGCGGCTCCTCGTCCGTCTCCTCCTCCTCTTCCTCCTCCTTCACGGATACATCCGACTCGGTTTCGGACGCCTCGCAGTCACCGGCGCTGAGGTGTGCGCCGTTGTCGTGGTGCGCGCCGCCGTCGCTGAGGTCGTGCGCAAAGTGGCGCTCGTAGTCCGCCTCCGACCACTGCGTCTCGTGCGTCGTGCTGCCGCTGTGGCTCTTTGCGCTCACCGACCGCACCAGCGCCGAATCGTTGCGGATGGAGATCTCGAGCGCGTCCAGCCAGCACATGCCGGAGGCCTGCGAGGAAGCGCGAAAGATGAGGTGCGAGGTGGGCAACGGCTGGATGACGGCGCCGAGCGTCTCGTTTTCGGGCCCGCGCGGCGCCCAGATCGATAGGTCGAGCGGGTTGTAGAGTTTGAAGCAGAAGCCGTCCTTCTTGCTCGGCCGCTCGATGACTTTGCATGAGTTGAGCAGGATTGTGCCGACCCAATGGGCGCTCTACAACATATAAACAAATAACTATTTACTATTTCCTGGAGGAAACGCGCGAAGAATGCGATACCTTGCATTTGGGACTCTTGTAGAGCAGCAGCATGCCCGGTTTGAGGACGCACCACAACTTCGTCCACGATTTGAGAGTGCCGCGTACTTTCAACCAGTCGGCGAGCACCACCACCGAGGGATCCTTCAACGAATTCAACAACTCATTGGTCACTCTCTTCTTCTCCCGCCGGTAGTTCTTCCTCTGTGCTTTATAAGACTCCTTTCTGGTGAGCTTTGATTGTGAATCAGAAAGGGACAGCGACAACTAAACATAAAAAAATGTGGTATAATCACTACGCCATAATACTATGTGGGTTTAACATACCTTATCAACACTAATGAAGTCCATGGTCTTGTCAATTGTGGAAATGCCTGGGGCAATGCAATTATGTAAGGCACGCAATAATTATTGGCACACGATGCGCTCACCTGGCGACGCCGGACCCGGGCTGTTGTTGAGCGAATCGCAGGACGGCAGCTTGGGGAGCACGTTCAGGTGATGCTGCTGCTGTTGCTGCTGCTGCTGGCTGCTGCGTGAAGTCGGCGTCGCCGAGCCGGATTTCGGACGCGCGTGCACGCCATCACCGGCGGCGACGATCGCGATCGGCGGCGATGTCGCCGACGTGGACATCGTCATCGGCGAGGTGCCGCTGGTGGTGGTGGTGTGCGCGGCGTGCGTTGGCGGCGTCGATGGGGCACTTGGTGTGGCCATCGCGCGTTCCACCGCGAATCCAGCGAATCACTCAGCACGTGTAGATGCCAATCGAGCGTATAATAGCCGCGATCATTACTTACGCCGCGTGGGTGGTGTTGTATGTGTGGGCACTCTTCGATGGAGAGCTCGGGTAGTGTGCGTACCGCCACGCATGTACTGCACGCACGCAGTACGCGTGTTTGTTCTCAATTACCGTAATTTAGTTTTACGCACAGGCACAGCAGCCGGTGACTTGGTGCTTGCAATCGTCGTCGACGTCCTCTGCTGCATCACAGTACATGTGTTTGTTCTGCGCGTTCTGCGCAGCACTGCGTGTGCAATTGCGTGGGGTATGCAACCGTTTAAGCAATCGATTATCCTTGTCATCCTTGCTAAGGACCACTCAGGACATACCCAGGATAATTGTCCTTTTTTCAAAACTAATAAGGTTAAAAACAAATTGTGTTTCATACACCATTATTATTCGTTGCTGTAATTTTCATTATGCATTATAATGAATGTAATGAGATGATTGAAGATGATGTTCGTTGGATTGGTGACCTGAAACAGAAAGCTAACTAAAAGCAACTAAATTATAAACATGATTCCCTACAATCCTCTCTGTATGCAGATAGCCGAATACTACACCTCGTGCCCGCCCGCCCACCCACCAATATAAAGGGTGTGCTTCCTTTTGTCCTTAGTTCCTTTGTTATAGTTTATTCCAGTTCTACAAACTAGCAGCGATGAGTAAGTAGAGAGATATATTACCGCGCGAAGAATGACCAAATGAATGAGTTATCGTTTAAAAACAGAATAACTGCAAGCATTCAGACATCCCTCGCTGGCCTGCAACAGAAGAAACAAACAAACCATACCTGCAACAGAATAAAAATTACGTGCATACATTTATACATCAAGTTATAAAAAAAACAAAATAAGTTGCAGATGATGATACTGATGAAACGATGCACTCACTCACTTTATATTAAGCACTCGATTTTAAGGAATTTGTTTATAATAATTAATATATAATCTGCATTGGACGTCTCCAAAGCAGAATGATTGAGTGTACCCAAAATCAATTGATTCTGGGCACAAGAATATGGGTTAGTAGGACGTCACAACAAAACAAAAAAATTATTGCAAATAATTGTTACCGTCATAATTCTTTTTCACGATGCATGAAAAATTCATATCTACAACATAGAAAAAGCAAAATTAAAAATTTTCCTGTATTTTCCGATTAGGATACGTAGTTGTTAATGGGAATCGTAGAGGGCGGAAATCTGCGAACAGAAAGCAAAAGATCGAATTACATCGGTTAATTAACGTTGTAGCACTTTTATATCGCCATGGAAGTCGTGGTAATAAAATATCTGCAAATAAAAGAAAGCAAGCAACATACATACAAATAATAATAAACCCCCTACAACCCCCCACCCAAGAGAGCTAATAAAGGGAACGAAGGGATCGCATATTTCTAATTT
>JARJDR010005340.1:0-17571 GCA_030264135.1 Myllaena sp. GC000078 | reverse complement strand
GAGATTGTCATTACGCCATAATCACCGGGTGGTTGGTGCATAAAATATGCGCTTGTCTCTTTGCATGCATACATTGTATGTATATTTAAAACGTTTTGCTCGAAATAATAATTTGCAATGAAATTTCAGGCTTTAAAGTAAAGTAATATAAGATATGTGAAGTACTTTAAGTAATTGATTTAGCAAATAATTTAAATAAATATTGGTAATGGTGGTAGGCATGGTGGAAATCACCATGATCGGAGATCTGCGTTGAGATTGCAGATGGTGTCAATTAATTAATGGCAGCGATAAGAAGACAAGACAAGGTGCGGGTTGGTAGGCGCCATAAGCTGACAAACGGATGCGTGTTTGTTGCATCCAACTGCTGTTGTCTACTTTTATGCTATTCCTCTTTTAGTTTACGTTTAGTTTAGTTTTTTGTTATAGTTAAAATTATTGACCACAGAAATGATAACTTTATGTGTACATAACTAAGTTAAATGACTACATAAGTACATAACAAACATTATATTAACAAGCGTTGTCGTTTATCTTGTCATTTAACCGCAAACACACAAATGCGCGGTGAAATTGATTTTCCACTTATCCCAAGCATAATTCACCAGACCTTTTCAAGACAATACTCATCGCATAGTTAATTATTCAGAATCATAAACGACGACGCAACTAATGTCTATGCTGAATAATATTTTAGCACCCACGTAGATATGCATTTAATAATACAAACTCAATTAAAGGATAACGCATGGTTTGTTTAAGATTATTTTGGCAACATTATGCACGCAATCTAGTTATTGCACAGCAATAAGTCAGTGAGCTCGGTCTCGGCCTCTAAGGACCAAATGCTATAGCGCTTAATACACACCACATAGAATAGGTGTACCCGTACACATTAATCGCACACCGTACACAATTGCGCTTATAATTCCCGCATGCTAGGATTCGATATACCTGGCTGCGCGCATATATTTGACAATGCACACCATTCCGTATCATGGAAAACGAACGTAAGTTATGTGCGCACGCTCGGCGCTGGCGTTATCACGAAAACACCGCGTCGAGCATAATTTAGTAGGCTTACCGCGACTCCTTCAGCATTCCGAATTGCATTTCGGCGCCAAACCGTATTGGCTTTTCACTACTCACATCTAAATAACACCCAAACATGACATTATCTCGATTTCTGGAAATTTTAATTTGAGATTCAAGACCTTAAGAATAAAAGATCAAACCAATAAAAATTTCATCATTATTCCGAATAAAAAGAGGTATGTAATTATCGTACGAAGAAGTTGATTGTTTAGTATTCACGGTCACAATATGTAGTTTCACACTCGGCGTAAAACCATATTTGTACAGGCGGGCGTCGTCCTCCATCCCGCTGGCGGTTGTTTGACGGTGTTTTCCTCCACGCACGCGTCCATCGGTTTCCTCACCTTTTTGCTTCATTTCAATATCCGATGCATACATGCATAGTAAACATCCGCATCGTGGAGCAACGGACGAACGAACCTTCCTTGTTCTTATTTGTCTCCTCTAGTCGATTCGTTCGTTGAGCTGCGAACACTGTTTCTCAGCGCAGCGTAATCAGCCTACACTGTTAATTTTCTGCGTGGGCAGTGGCACGACCCGAGCCGAGAGAAAGAAAGAGAACCGATTTAAGTCGGAACATTTGCGCAGCACCATCAATAATATCCGAGTCCGAGTGCGTTACTTGGGTTTCTCATCATCTGCTGCGCTTTTAGTACGACTGCGCTCGCCCTGTTTACAACCGTCGTAAATAGGGTTTATCTGCGCCGTACTGTTGTAATGTTGCGCGGGAATGGCGGGAAACTTCTTCCCGGATGGCGCGCGAAGGCATAATTATTTAATTATTTCGCTGCGGCTGAGTCTAATCTGCCGGCCGGAAGCTATTTGCCTTTGATGGACGGGATTGACACCGTTGCGCCCTCCCTCCGGGAACTTTATAAGCGGCTTAATCGACCCTTGTGGCAATTAAAGACTAAATTTTTCGTCTTCGCCGATCGGCCGGCTTATTATTAAAATCAATATCGGCTGCGATTGACGTCAAATGTTCTCCTCCTCCTCTTCTTCTTCGACCACTTCGGGGAAGTGCTTTTTTTAGGCCTGCTTCGATTTACATAACGCGATTATCCTCGGCCTGTCTTAATTCATATTAAAAGAGATTACTTAGGCGTTTTGATTTTTAAAATTATTATTAAGTTAACAAATGAAACAATAAAACATGAATTAGTATAGATGTCGGTATTTTACGGCCGGTTATTAATTGCCGCGTTTCGATATTCAATGACAAAACGCTGATTAGTCAGCGCATGTGTGGGCTGGAGCGCAGGCCATAAATAAATAACGCAGAACCGTATAAGAATGGGATGACACAGCGGTTGGTTGCAGGTGTCTATTATTTATTCAAATGTTTGTTCCTCCATTTTAATGTCTCTGCTTTTGATGAGCGATATCATAATGGAAAATTAACATTGCTCAACAAGCTCTCAAGTTCTCAACCGTTCGAAACAATAAAGCCATAGGTGGAGGGAAGATGAAGCAGTTCATGAATATATAAACGGACGCAATAAACAAGGAATAAAAAAAAGGACTCGACATAAGGTCGACGAAATTGAAAGTTACTTTATATTTTCTCCCCTGGCGTTGGCGCGGAAAGTAAGAGTGACGCCAATGTCAAATATTGCTCCATTCGGGACTTGTCGCATGTCATGTTTGCATTTCATTAAACGTCGCGCTTGTCAAATGTTGTAAAATGATTAATTTATTGTTGCATATGCTTTGTTGTTTGCTGCATCATTATTATTAATATTATTGACGTTTGAATAAATTTGCGTAGGAGAGGAGATTTCTGAGAATATTCTTTTGCAGCATCATGTAACAAAATGTTGTCATAATTCTGTGAATTGCTGACGATTTAAATTGTTATTGTAGTCTTTCCATATTTGGGTAGGCGATATAGTCTATTGTAACCGCTTGACACGTCGCTAATGATACGCAAGTTTAAAATTATAACAATTTGCAGCTGAGTGGAAAAAGTTGGACGCCCGAGTTTTGCGCGTTCTTTTGTTGCGTTACCTGCAACCTGAAATTGCAGAGTTAAATATTAAACACGGAGAAAGCGGGGATACAAAAGGACGAAACACCTCAAAGGGAAATTATGAAAAGTTGCATGGAAAACCAGATGGAAAATTAAAAAATTCAATGAAAGCAAGCGCAGCGCACGAATGTGTCTACCTAGGTAATAAGACAAAAAAAGAAATGATTGAAGATGTAAGTTGCAAAATGAAAAAAACCTGCAGACGTCCAAAAGGAAACTGGAAGAAAGTAAGAAAGTAATTTGTTGGTTGAAATTGAAATACTTGCAGGAATTAACCATATTAATTTGATTATTTTGCGTCTAGTAATTTTGTTAATAGGTGAATGCTTGCGGCTAAACGTTTCAGTTGCTTGGTATGGATTATGTAAGTACTCGATAATTACAATCGAGCAGCAACGAATACGAAATTTATATGCCTCGTAGGCATAGCATTTGCCAACTTTGGCGATATTATCGACATGCGTGTGAATTTGGCATGACGCTTTTGAGCCCTGGAGCACACTCGGCAAGACGAATTGAATTCATTAATAGGATTGCATTCCATGCGCCAGGTTACCAATAACTAGGTTTGCTTCAAACACATGTCTAGAATTTCTGAAATGAAATTAACAACCTCAAAAAGTGGAAACTCATTTTCGTCCTGGAAAGTTTACTGGATATTGCGTATAACTCAAGTTTGGTTCCGTTTAAATATCTACATCTCCTCTATTAACAAACTCCTGGGCTCTGGGCTCATATAACTAATACATTCCAGCATACAATTAATATCGCAACACGAGAATATTGATACACCGGTAAGAGATGCGATGCTCGACGGCTGAGAGTTTCTAGATCATGTAGTTTCCGAGACTGAAATTAATTCCACGACTATTATGCATATGCATATACGCCTAAATGGCGTATGAAGTTACACACGATGTGTGTGTCGATATTAGTGGAGCGATTAGAGAGTCGGAGAATTTATGTACGTGCTCCGAGAGCGTTCATTATGAAATTAACTCTCTCAGCCGGCTGCCGCTGCCGCAAATGAAAGAGTTGTTGCAGCCTCCACAATAAATCAGCCGCTTGTAATTATCAACAAGGGGAAATTAATTAACTACCCAAACAAATCGATTAAAATCTATTAGTTGTGGGAATGATGATTTCTTGCAAGTAGAAAATTTCAAGAAATGTTTACTGAGGCTTTTTTTTTGACAAAATACATATTATTATGTACGAACGCATTCGCGCATGGCTTGATAGCGATTCCAAGAAAAAGCGCAGCACGCATCGGATGATGGGTCCGGTCGACGGCGACGGCGACGACGACGACGGTTGCATCCGTGGGCGTTGGTATGGCATTCCGTTCTCGCGCCCAGTCGCTTCCTTTTGGCTCTCGCCACGCGCAGCGATCTCGATTCTCTTTCTTCGCGATGCGCGATGCATTAAAACGCATCCAAGTACTTAAACTTTATATACACGCTAAGCTCGCGCTCACGCTCTCTCTCCGTTTCAAATCAAAACCGTTCAAATTGAGTGAATTTATTATCATACGAAAAGGAATAATATAGCTTCGGAGTGGGATGCTGAACACGTCGCGTATTACTTCGCGCACATTAGAAACAAACATTAAAACACGACGTAGTTAATGCTGGCCGTAATGGTAATGTGCGATAATGATAATAATACTAAAAACATATTTATGTAGCACGGATTGGGCCGATTGCGCAGCCTTATCGATGTATTGGTTTCTAATTACGAGACGTCCCATTTCGTCACGAGATAAACATCTGCGCGCTGATGTTTTGTGCGGTTTGTCGGATGTTGGTCGTTCGTCCTTTCCCGTCCGAGTGAGAGAAGCGGCGCAAATCAGCGCCGCAGCGACAAAAGTTTCGTTTACGACGGTCTGAATGCCGAGCACGGATGAGGAAGCGGAAGGCAATCTGGCGTCGTTTTCGAAATTGCCCGCAACCTTTGCGCCCTTTTGCGTCAAGTCGGGGGCGGCTATAATTTGTCGGTCGTGCGCCAAGATTTCTATGTTGGGGGTGATCTGCAAAACACCAATGCCCCAAAGGATATCCTCGTAGTTTTGCGTTCTTGAATTATTGGCCATTTGTCATCTTTACTTTACGTAGGCGTGCGTGTTGATAAAATGGCAGTAAATACTTGCTAATGGAGCTTTGTTTGCATATTGAATCATTGGCGGCATGAACAAAAGACTAAACTAACTACTTTTCACTTTACTCAGTTCTCAGAAGAAATTACATTCATTTTTTTCATATTACGATTAGTTTTTGAAGGTGAAATGAATAAAGTATAATTGAAAAAATTTCGGATTACATTTCATCATTCATTTCATGAATTTAATGCGACATTAATCCGCTGCATTCCGAAGCGTGTAAATTCAAAGATTAACTAGGCATCCAGCTATCGGGAGCGCAATCAAGGTGAGCGCTTTATTGCGTGCTTAAATCAACGGTGCGTCGCTCATTAATTTTTATGCATTGTCGCCTCTCAACGCGCGATGCTTCTTCTCACCTGCCGTTCGCGCGGTTGTACAATTTGTCGCCGGACAGAGAGAGCGCTCTGGCGTTCTGATACAAAAGGTGATTAGCACACGCACGAATGGCGAATGGTTGTACACCACCTACCTAAATACCAATCGAACATGTATTACGGTTGTTCTTGCGCGACCAATGTGCGAATGGCACATTTCGATGATAAGCGATACATATGCAAATGAGACGTGCGCATGCTGCAGCGCAGCGGTCCGCTCGTGCAAAGTGCATGCGACTAAGATAATAGAGTTTTCGTTGGCTTTCGTCACTTGTTGCTAGGCTAGGTGCCATTGCCAACCAGCATACTCGTATATGCAAGTACTCATAGATACGAGCGTGTAATAAATGTTTCGGGCGAAATTCGAAAGTTACACACCATCCTACTTCCAAAGGGCTGCAGAGGAAGTGCTTCAAAGTGAATGAATGCAGAAGAGACAGGGCAAAATTTGTGTGCAAGAGACATCGGGAGGGTTGGTGTGTATGTAAATTTAATAAAAGTTGCGGCGTGCATGCGCCATCATGCCAGTTAACATTAATGAAGCCTGTTTTGCGCACTGGGATGCTGGGATTGCGGTGCGGTTGCAGCAAAGGGTTGACTATAAAGGCACGCCAAGTTTAAAAGCAAGAATTTCAAAGTTTCATGAAGAATATTCAATTTACTACGCATACTTTAAATGTAATGGTTATTTATATTAACTTTGGAAATCAATAAATTGTCAGCTTAATAGAAGGTACCGCTTTAGATACAACTAGATCCTGATCAACAGAGTTTTATTGATTGACATTTGATTGTAGGCGTTTTCTTTTCATTGCCATATCTACATCAATACGCCACCAATTTTTTATGTATATTACTTTATTATACGCGCATTACGCTGATACATCCCACCAGGTTTAAAAAATGAATGAATACCGCTGAGGGGAAATAACTCTCCAGCGAGATTTCGATTATAGATCGCATCGACTTTGCTTACTTCCTGAATTCTTCAGCCGCTGTCTTTCTACATATTCCATGGTACTTCCATCAAGTCCAACAATCGTATACTTTCGTATACTTTTCAGATAAAGCAATAAGAGTACAGGAGAAGAAGAAGAAGAAGAAGAAGAAGAAGAAGAAGAGGAGGAAAGCATTCAACGGACAATCAATTCATAAATAAATTCAGAACTCCTCATTATTTATTAGCCAGATTTATCCATATACGTGGTGGCGTGCGTGCGTGTGGGTTGTGCGACGTGACCGCAACCAAACGATAATTTTCATATTCTCTTATTCCGCTGCGACCGCGCAACATATGTTCATATAAGTATGCATTTATTCACTTAGGGTCTTATCGAATGCGGGAAAAGAATTTCATCCGAACACACCTGCGATTCGGTGATCTATCGGCTGGGCCTGGACGAGTTCGACTCGCTCTCGGGCGCTGGCGATGGCGCTGACATCGAAACGGGATTAGTTTATCATTGACGCGTAATCTTAACGACCGCCGCGTATTTCACTTGCATTTCATTTGTTTATCACGAAGAAAAGAGGAAAAATCGAAATACAAGAATGGTTTTTATACCCTTTTCTTTTATTATTACATTATTATACGGATAATAAGCGGTGCGTGTCGAGGCACGAGATGAAGATGGGATGGGTCCACGCCGGCCACTCCTTAATGCGTTGATAATAATACACTTTTTATGCTCGCAAAGACATTCTCTTCGCATGCATATCGTTTGACATGTTGAATATTTATACGCAGCATACTCAAACAGTTGTTACTGAAATACAATTTAATTTAATGATAATTTGTCTTGAACTGAATTATGAACCCGGCGCCTGCACAAGATATTAAGCTTTAAGTTTTTTTTTGAGTTGACTCTAATTTTAGTAATTTGCTAAAAATATTAATATGATAACTGCTGAACTATACCTATATGTACCAATGCATATACGCCATCAATCTTATGCACAATTAAAAATCCATGGGAAAACGCAACAGCGGCGTCGTCTTGGCAGAGGCGGCCAATTACCGGGCGCGACGATCATAATGCAGGTTGGCGCTCCGCCGCGGCGCGCCGGCGGCAACGAGTACATCATTGTGTCGCAGCGCGTTATAAAAGTGCACACACCAAACCCATCCTCCGCGTCTCCTTCGCAAGAGATCGATGGATGGATGCTGGGCTACTCTCGCAAGAGTAGGACGCGTGCACTTTTCATTTATAATGCCTTGCTTTTCTTTGCGCATTGAATGTGAATAATTGATTCCACGAATACGCTGCAGACAATATATTTATGTATTATAAATTATCCATGCGCCATCCTTATATCTAAAGATGGATGCGTTAATTATTAGGTCGTGCGATTTAATGCATGGTTGAAAAATGAAGGATAATTATACGCTTTTTATATTTATTTATATAACTTGAAATGCAACCCGGCTGAATACGTACATTGTTTGTGCAATAATTTGTTTTTGTTTGCAGGTGAGTTTGATGCTTTTTTTTTCCAACCATGCACCACTGCATTTGCATCGGTGAGTAATTAAATTTTAATCACCGGAGCGCACGCTGCCGCATTTCGTTTTCCAATGGCCCAATATCAATGTGATGCATTTTTTACGCTCTAATCCGACATTTCTGCCCGCGAAACGTAAACTTGATTTATTTCATTTTCGCGGATGAAATTTTAGCCAATAGTTTTTTGGTTTCTATTGACTACGTAGAAAGTCGGCGTGATTGATTTATACGGTTCTAAGTGTGATTTAATTACCAGCGGTAATTTTGTAGTTGAGTTATGTGCGAGTCGGCATTGTATTTTCGGAACGTGGTGGTCCACTCTCGAATCTCCAATCTGGTTATTTATTCGGCCACAGGCGCGCCGCGAAGCTTTTGTTTTAATCACCTTACGATTTATATAAAGACTGGGGGTCCAGCGAGCGGTTAATGAATGCCCTTCTCCGGTTATGGCACCTGCACGGCGCGGCGCCCCCAAAAACCCCGTTGTGCACTTAATCGTTCCTCGGTTCATCGGGAAAACATTCCGAAAGGGTCATTTCGGTGTTTATCTCGTTTCGCAGCTGAATTATTAGTTTGTCAATTAAAATTCAACGCAATGCGATCCGTGTTTTGAAATAAATAAATTTGAAATGCGTTGATTGTATTTCCGTACCTGGAAATACACATATGTTAATATTAGCGGCAGTACAATTGAAAATTTAATGCGCTCGAATTGAATTAACGAGCGTAATGTGTTTGGTGTTTAACGATACGAATCTGAACAGCGTCAATTTTGTATGTGTGGCTATTAAAATACACTCGGGAAGCGTCCACTTTAAGTCATGAAATATACAACAAATTCAAATCCAATAATAATAATACTCAACCTACATTTGTTCTACTAAACAATGTACTCTGATTTTAATTTTTATAATAATATATTGCTGATCACATCGTATTCCGTTGGCTATCGCACATGATTGCGCATAAATTCCAATAAAAACGCGTGTGCAGAGTTTAATTATACCGAAAAACGAATGCAATTGACTATTTCATCTGGAAACGAACGAAACGGGTTGATGAGTGTCAAATTGTATGCGTTCCGCTACCGGTCTTTATCCGCGTTGATTGATTGCTGCACGCTTCGTTTTATTCAGCAATTAGTGCGTGTGTTACCTCTCCCCCACCTCATTGATTATTTGCATTTAATTAGATTTTGACTCACAATCCGATTATTGATTTCGAAGATAATAAATAGGTATCAGAAGTGCTGTCAGTCATATGCATAAGCAGCTTTTATTCCGACGCAGCCAATTTGGCTATTAATTACGATTTTGCACTGCGAATGCGATATTTGCAAAGCGCGCAAAATATGAAACGCATATTTCATCAATAATAACACCAATGCATTGGCGCGACGAGGAAATGATTAACATAATATTTCTATTTCCGTGCCAGTTATTAACTTGTCCACCGCGCACGCTACTAATGCAACTTGACACGCGTGTGCGTGTGTAAATGAAAGAAAATTTATCATCATGCCCATTTTATTACCGCTGCAGCACTGATGTTGATTATAATAATATGAATTTACATCGCATTTACAATTTACAACATTTATACGCGTACATTTAAATCGAAAACGTTTTTGCGTCAGACCCAAACCTGGTAATTAGTAATAAATTGGCGATTGCGTTAATTTTCGACATGTTTTTGCGATTTCAGCCGCGTCCACCCACACATGTTTCATCACATTGCAATAATTTTACAATGGACATTTTGCGTTATTGTTTCGCATATATTTAACGGCATTAATGTGCGCTAGCCTTTCATAGTTTTTATGCTGTATGCATTTCATTTCATTGTATTTATTCATTTCATCATATTCGCCATTCATTGCGTAATCCCACTCGATGCGCGGCCGAAGAATATATCCATCATAACTCATATTCGGTTACAGCAAGCGTAATGCCTCTCGCGCTAGTCGTGGGCGTCGGAGTCGGGGTTGGTGTAGATGGAGGAAATTCACGGATCAGTGCATTTGCGAGCTGACCAATTTTCCGGCACAGTATTAATGCGACTAAAACAGAATACGTAAATGCGTCCATCAGAGGGGGTGCTTACCATGTATGCTGCTGCACCCCCCAACTACAATAGTGTACTCAACCAAGCCTTCAACTAAACCCTCTTAACATGCGCAGTGCCGTAATGTGCAGGAAATAAATTCACTAATATTTGAAACACATTAACGCAATGCCTTTGAATAGATTCCATTAATTTCCAAATACTATTGCGAAATTGCAGAACAAATTCGGTTCTGTCGCGAGGGGATTGGGCCAGAACAAAAGTTTTATTAAAATGTAGTGGTAATATTTTAGAGCGTCACTGATAGCGACGTGCATTAATAACTCCCGGACAGCGTCGTCGTTGTCGTGGTCCGTCGTGCTCACAGCACATACGTGAAATGCATTAAGCTTCTATGTTAATCACGTTGAATGTTGGACCGTTCGTTCGTTGGATGTGGCGGCAAACTGCTCGTACGAACGAACGAACGAACGAACGATGTGTGTATACACTAGCGTGTGGCGGTTGTTTAGTTTTCATTTGCTCCTTGCATAGACACTGGAATAATATATGGGGCGGTAATTATTCTGCAGGCGCGCGCAACGCTGTCCACTGGCGACCCAAACAGAAACAACAAAAAGGAGGAGGCGGAGGGTAATTCTCGCATTTTAATTATCGTCCGGACAAACGATTGCTCCGCAACCATCATCATCATCCTCACTGAGAAAAATAGGCTTTAAATTCGAACCAACCAACGCGTTAATTAAACGAACAGAGAGTTTTTAACGATTGCGCGATAAAAACCATTTCGATTTCACTTGAAACAGAAGAAACCTGGGAGACATGCGAAACAAACAAATCAAACTGAGTTTTTTTGCGATTTGCTGCGATTATCATGCGTAAATCGAAAGCTGTTCAACCGATAATTCATATGCAAATCGCCTGCTTGGCGGACGCTTGTTTTATTCGCCTATGTTCGTCGTTATCATGCATATGTTTACCAGTGGCTGCGCATCTGGGCTTATGATTAGTTTAACACATGTATACGCAACAATCATTATTACAGTAGCGGCCGTTATTCATGCATTTTTAACAAACCCACTCGCATTTTGTTTAAATAGCTGCCTCTCGACCGCAATTTACGCACAGCCAGCGCTTCAATTAATCCATCAACAAACTTTTTGTGCGTCCGATTAAATTGACTACTTAACGCCGCAGCCGTTTTACAACGTTTACAACACTTATAATCAGTAATAACACTTTCGGTTCGGTTCGGTCGGGCGAATCAAATTCGAGTAGGCCGCACTTAAATATTAAGTGCTTGGCGCGGCCCGGAAAGATGCCTAATCGTTGCGGGCGGCCCCGTGTGAACAATGCGCTCGCGCTTTTAGCGTTTCTTCCCAATCAGATGAACTGGACTGGATGGAGTGTTATATCTCAATTAGTAACACCACCCGCGCAGTCATAATAATCATTATCATCGTCATCACCATTATGGTTATTGTGACGGAGATTTACGCCGAATGCCCATTGTTGTCAGTCCGCGCATTGATTGCGACAAAATGAAATATTGTCAGCTAATTAACGGCGTGATAAATAACAAGGGACAGTTCATTAGCGATCTGCAGCGTATTAATAATACACGCATTATTGTCGCTGGACTCCCAATTACGGGCGTATATTTCATACCAATATTTTGTTGTCATTATTATGAATCTCACAGCGCGGTCATTGCAATTGCGTAGGTCGTAGGCATTGCGCGCACGGCAGGCGCTCGTAAATTCAAATTGTTATTGCATAAATAAGTCGCGCGGCTGTGGTGTGTTCATTAACACGACGCATTTCTTCGGAATGCGCGTTGAAAGGCAGTTTATGTGATCTGGAAGATGTCAATCAGCGGAACCGATTGTATCTAATCGAATAATAATCATACGCGCGCTGCATTTAAATCACAATTATAATGCGTGCGGTGATCAATCGGGATCGATCAATCGGTTGTTATGAATGCGCGTGTAGTGCAAACGGTGATGAATGATTCCGTCGTCCATCCGTCCGAACCATTAATTTATGACCATTCTCTCTTACTCTCTCCGCACATCCATCCCACGTTGCATTTGTGCAACAATCCCATTTCGTTGGTAAAGGACGCTGCGCTGGCCGTTGCGCGGCGATCGCAACAAATCACAGCATCGACGCCTGCGACAGGAGAAAAATTATCGCGCCAAACGGAAACGCGCCGCCCACTGAAGAAAGAACCCACCTCCGTCTGTGGTGCGCCATCTGCAGAAAGTGCAGATTGCAAATCCGTACATGGTTGTCGTCGGTCGGCAAAGAAACGACTAAATATGTTTGCCTGCAAAATGCAGTATGGATTTCTAGGAGTGTTTTTTTTTTTCGCCACGACAGAAATGCTGTGATTTTGACCATTGCATCGAAGCGAATTTCAATCATCGTAAAATCGCCCGTGTGCGCCCTATGATGAATGGTGGATCATAAACGTCGATATCGATGAACACAAACTCACACAAAACCAACGGATTTGCGGATTGGATTTATTTCATATCACGAGCGTGTTTTATTGGACGTTGGACGCCAAAGAAGATGATGTGTTGCTTTCTTTGTCCATTGCAAGATTACTCTGCAGCATCTTTAAGTACTTATCTTGTTTTACAATCGCAAGCGAAGATTCTATAAGGAGAGCAGGAATGTGCAGTTTGGCGCATTACAGTCGTAATTAAAACTATTTTATAGTAGGTAGGCATGTACGAATCGGGCATCGGGCGCAATTGAATGAATGATCGAAGTAAAATTAGATAAAAAACGCGCGATGGGCTGGACAGGTTTTGCTATCGGAAAATATAGCGCGCGGCCGGCGGCGCTCAAAAATTCACTCGCGACGCCAGGCAATAAATATCGTTTTATTGCGAGCGCGCGCGCTCCGGCTCAGCTCTCATTCTTGCCGCACACATCACCTGATCCCCGGCTCCGGCGCGCTTTTGCCAACTAATATACATACAGGCAGAGCATGCCGGTTATATGAGTGAAATATAAGATGAAGTGAAATGTATGTAAATGTCCTCTTCCTCGCGCGGCGCGGATTCTTTTAGTACATACGCACGCCAGTCTGAGTCTGTTCATGTTAAGGTGGATGACATATGGGAGGATACGCGAAAGGGCCTTGTACTACTTTGCCGCGCGCGAGAAATCTCTACCTCGATAAAAGTGATAAAAGCATCAATTTGTATCGATGAAATTTATAAACTTAAATAAATCAGTAATAATACAGTTTTCTGCAGAAAATATAATTACTATATGAAAACTAACTAAGTAATCTTGAGTTCAAGAGGAGAGCAATTGAAATATAAACCTGAATCTGACACGACGTATGGAACCCTTTTCGCCGCCCACATAATGACAGTGAGTCGTGCGGGTGCGCCGCTCGCCAACAGTAAATTATGCATTACGGCCGCCGCCCGCGACCACACGTATGCACGCTTGCGACTTGATGACCGCCGCAATAAGATGATATGGTTGGAATTGAAGATGACTTGGTTTACGGCTGTCCATGTTGATGCCAAATGACAGCGTGCGCGAGTACATATTAATTTTCATTCGCCTGCTCATCCTGAAAAGGATAATTTTCATATAATTAATTCATACGTTGCTTATGGTAGAGTTGGTGAAGATATTTGGGGAGGGCGCGAAATAACAGCCTGTCACTTACAGCCAGTCGCATTCAGCAATTTAATATTTGTCACCTTAAAGTCGTTCGTTCGTTCGTTCGTTGGGAGGTGTCATCCACACATAATTTGGTGTCTCTTGACGAGGGACGCCCATTTCCTTCGGTGTCACACTGTTGCGATGTGTTTCATTTTGCGCTTCTCCTCTCCCCTCTCCCCACGATGCAAATTCGGGCGTAATAAAACACCAATACGCCACGTAACGGAAATTACGAAATCAACATTATGGAATGGTGACAACAGGAACACAGGATAATTACGTTTAATAGATGGGTTTATACTGGCAGACTGCGCAGAAATACTACAAATTAATTTTCTTCAACAATACAACAAAAGACGTTCGTTGCGTTCGGTGTGTTAACAATAAGGCACTTAAATTATTTTGTCTTTAATGGACAGTGCTTGGAATTAATTAGAAACTATTCAAATGGATGTCAGCATAAATCATGCACCTAATTGGCAATTATTTATGTCCTCAAGTATTCCAATTAAAAACGCATGTAAATAGTGCTGTATAAAAAAATTTGAATGGATCGTAAAATACAAGCGACACCCCGGTGGGTCTGTTGTGACACATTTTACACCTCGGCATCCTTTCCTCCTTCCTATTGTCATTGATATTCATTCCATATCCGACTCTAATATAGATTAGGCGGCGGGCGGGAGAAAGGTCGGGTGATATCCGATGTTTCACAGCTTCACCAAACATAATAAAACGTTGAAATTATTGCTGAATGCCTCATTTGCATATAAAGATGGTACAACTACAACGACTACTCCGTCTTCCTGGAATATTCGTTTTTATCAAGCCGCATAAATGTTCAATCGGCCGTGCGCCCGTTAAACGGCCGTAGTTTGTGGTTAAATGTGAAATGTGAAATGTCGGGATGACCAAAATCGTTCCGCTTCGCGCAACAATACGTGTGTAATTTACCCAAATTGAATAGATTTATTATACAGCGGTGAGTCAATATTGCTGCATGCGGCCGCATTTTGACAATAGCCGCCGCGATGTGAATAGAATGGTAACATATTTCAAATTAACGTTAACAATATGCTGCTGGCCTGCTTGAAATTATCCGAATCGCAGGCGTATGGCGACTGGAAGCAGTTATGGAAGTGATCATAAACTATCGTTGGAAACGAGGAAAAGGAAAAGGGTTAGACGTTGTTTGGGCGTCACATATGGTGGACTAGTGTGTAGGTTTCGCACTCATTGACATTACACATGAACTCTACAATCAATATCTCCGCGCAGATTATGATTATCGATGTTGTTACCGTTCATTTATCTGCTTCACGATGCAATTTAATTGGATTTGATGTGGATATGTACCAATTTGTTTATTGAACCGGTGGACAAATGCTAATTAAAATTTGTGTGGGTTGTTAAATAATTCAATGAAGATTTAGTTTACATTATATGTATGATAAAAGAGAATATTGTTAAACTATTAAATAAAAATCGGTATAGTTTGGCAAACAACCTAAAACAAACATATTTAATTAAATAACAAATTCACCAGATTTTCCGCATTCAGCATTTTCCAAACATTTTAACGCACGTTTAAAGTTTAATCTGTGCATAGTATTGCAATTTTATGTTTTGCAGCAGATTGATTTGCATTGGCGGAAATATTTCACCTACGTATGAATTATCGATATGAGTTTGCGCAAAACTATAAACCACCGTCGTTATTTTTTGCGCTTGTATTTCATTCCGCGTCGATTTGTAAATAAATCTGCTTCTGTTTTCCAATATTTATTCAACTAAAATATTTTTCAATTCAAAGTTGTTAATTTATAGACCCTGGTGTAATTATATTTGTTTGTATTTACCCTGTTACCACGAATTAATTCGTTTATTATCCTTTTAGGTAAGTAAAAAAAGAAAGAAGGAAAGTGGGAGACAAATAACACTAATTTTTTCATCGTGTACATGACTTATCGGCGCGATAATCGAAACGAAGAGGCGCCCGCCCACGTCGTGTGTAACAAAGTAACAAAAAGACTTATTGCTTTTCCTCCTACGCCGCCGCGGCCGCTTTCCTCTTCTTTCCAATCACTTTCACCGGTGGCTACCAAACGAAAAAAGGAAGGTAGATAAAAATAGACGCCTGAAATTTCGTCCAGTGAGCCTCTTTCAAGAACAGCAGCAGCAGCAGCAGCAGCTCTCGGAACTAATGTAGTCCTTTTTCACCCCCAGCCAACGACGTCAACAGTTAGGGTAGTACTAGTAAGTTGACTACTCCTTACACTCGTAATCGTAATATAGTAGTAGTAATTCAGCGGCGCCCGGCGCCCGGCATTGGCGGTGATGTGGGGGTTGGGAAGCAACTTGCTTACGAGGCATTCCCGGGTGTGTCACGCGCCCTACTAAAAATATCCCCCCATTCCGCATCAGGTAGTTGCGAATGTGCGCCGCATAGATCACGTCGCCCGGTGCCACCCACACCCCGGCGCGCCGTCCGACGCACGCCGTTACTGATTGGGGATTTGTGGAGGCGTCGTAAATAACTCCTCGCGTTGCGCCCACCCACGCCACGCTGCTGCGCTGAAATTCGTTTAAATGCTCTTCTTCGCCCGTCGAAGAACTGATGAAGAACTCGCCAACTACCTAGCTGGTGCTGCGCGTGACTCGGGATCAAAGTTAATAGGAAAATGAATTTTGGCACCCATCGACGTCGAAATTGATTTCAAGTTGCTGCGATGGTGCTGGGGGAGGATCAAAAATTCAATGATCCTTGCGATCCTTGCGATCTTGACGTGCGACGCGCGGTGACGATGATGAATGACGACAGTTTTTACGCAAAGTTTAAACGTTGGTTGTTTTTTTGGGTGGAAGGAAGTTGAAGCGACGCCGGGTGCTTATAATTAAAATTGCATGTCTAATTTATTATTCAAATGCAGCGCGCGTTTTTGCCCCTGCGGCGCCGGCGCGACCATCTCGGCGCAATTTCCGGCGCAGACGGGGGAGCGAATGTTTGTACGTCTTTATTGAATGTAAACGCAAAGATAACATCTCTGAAAAAACATCGACGTTTTCGCGCTCTCGCGCTTTGCCGCGCCGCCGCCGCCGAACGAACGTCTCCGTCGTCAACCGGATGTTCCTGCAGCGAATGTCGCCATCAAATAAAGGAATACGACGGACGCAAACCTATTTTGCTCGGACCGCCGGAATCATCATCATCAGCCGGAAAACGAAAAACCGGAAAACGTTTGCTTATCAAATTTACCTCAAGCGCGCGCGCGCGCCCAGTATTCGTATTGTTTGCTATTGAGCAAAATTTTTTATCTTGCAGTTGTGTATTGTATCGATTTCGATTTCTTTGCGAAATAAATCTAATAATACTAAAATATTCGCAATTAACGTAAATTGAGCTGTGAACGACGCGTGCAATTATAATTTGTTTGCATGTAAACATTGTACATGCGCGACGCCGCCGTCGACTGAAAAGCGATTGGAGATCGTATTTGCTCGCATCGGGCACGTTTCGTTCATGTGCATCGACACAATGCGCCATGCGTGCAGCTCTCATTGAATTTATGTCTCAATTAATTTGCGCAAAAGAACCCGCACTCATTGCCGTTGCATGTCGCACTCGGCGCGGACACGCTCGTTGGT
>JARJDR010005337.1:0-15834 GCA_030264135.1 Myllaena sp. GC000078 | reverse complement strand
TGCGCAATATCTCTTGAAGCGCGGCGCGCGATTGGTGCTGAATGCTAAACGGCCGCGTGCGTTGTTTGTGTCGCGCACTGCGCACTAACGAACTCTTTGTTCGGTGTCGGTGTCGCGCTGCTCTCGTGCGACGACAACGACACGGTTGCCACCTGCGCGCGTAATGACGTCGGCGCGCGCTCCTTCATTATAATCATCGTCATCAGCTCGTCATATCGAACCGCCAAAGTTTCACCCACCCATCCGCGCCAGGCTTCTCATCGGTGTTAATTCGCCGCTGCCGCGCTCTGAATGCCGAATCAACTTATATTATTGCGGTTTATTGCTTCGCGCCAAATGCGAAATGTCACCACTTGCGCACACGCGGAAGCTGAACTAATTACGATTGTATATGATGAAATGTGTATGAAAATCGGTTTAGTAACGTTTGAATGACTTTCAGGTAACATTAGCGCCGTCTTCACGTACAAATCGAAGGGCGAGGAGATGGCGAAACTCGTCGAGAGCAACGCCAAGGTGCTCGTCCACATCACGATCGCCAGCCACACGCTGACGCGCACGAATATTAATAAGTAAGTGTGCGTTTGTTCCCTGTTTCGGTTTGCATTCGTTAATGATGCAAAATTAAATATGAGTCGATTTGCGATCAATTATTTACACGGACAACACTTGCGCTTTAAGCCACACTTAGGACTTACATAGAGTAAACACAACACACGGACACATATACACAATCCAAGTATCCAAGTTTGAAGTACTTTGTTAATATTTAATCGTGCTTGTTTATCGTGCGCGGTTCTGTTGTTGCTTATCGGATGGGGCGGGCGAGCGAGCGGACCGGAAATACAACTTTTTTTCAACACCTTATCTTTGGCTTTATTTAGTTTTGGTTCGTTTGGTCGGTCAACAATTACGAAATCTTATTCGCTGTAATACGAGCATTGGCTTAATTGAAGGAATTTATTATTTTTAATAAGCAATTAACCGATTTGCCATGAGAAATTTTATATGTTGTCGAATCTACATTTACGCCGCGCAGGAATGCAATAAATATTAATCCATGGTTGTGCCAACGAACGCGACAAAACAACAAAAATGTTTGCGCGAATTTGCAGCGATCAACGTACGCGAATATAAACAATCGGGCGGTGCAGCCAAAACACAGAGCGACCTCATCTGCATGATAATTTATTGCGCACAAGAATTTCACACATACATACATACAGTATAAAGTATAAAAACGTAAAAAACACGCAATTTATACTTAAATTCAATTATTGCCCGTATAATTAACCACTGAAATTTGATGACGAATGAATGTGAGTGTTAATAAATCGTGGGCGTGTTTGGTTTGCAGGACGTCGGTGCTCTTCGTGTCAATTACGTTCATCGTCCTCATGATCATCTCGCTGGCGTGGCTCGTCTTCTACTACGTGCAGCGTTTTCGCTACATCCACGCAAAGGACAGACTTTCTGTAAGTCGCGTCCCCCCAAAAAAATTAATAACTTCTTTGCTGCCAGACGACTGCCAGCTTGTCGTTAATCGTCGCCGTCGTCGTCTGGATTGAGACTAATTAAGATTAAGACTTGTATTGAATGATTATCTGTTTAATCAGATGATCGAATGATGTTTTTCTTGTTGTTTTTTTGTTTTCGGTGTTCCTGCGTAGAAGCGGCTGTGCAACGCGGCGAAAAAAGCATTGTCTAAGATTCCCACGAAAAACGTCAAAGTTGGCGATAAGGTGAGTGAGTGTGGATGTGTAGTTGGATGTCGGACCGTGATTAGCGCCCGGCTGGACGATAATTATCCGATAATTCCTAGCCAATGTCGTGCGAACGACGCCGACGCCGTTCTCAAACGCTAATATCACACTAGACAAGCAAGGAAATGTTCTTTGCTCATCAGTATGATTCGGAAAAGAAACCGGATTTTCGAATCGGTCATATTTATAGAAAATCCATCGCGGTGCTTATTATTGATGAAGGCGAAAGTCGGTTTTGTAATGACCCTCCTGTGTGGTGTCTCTCTCTCGCTATGCAGCCTTGAATTATAATAAATAATAAAATAGCCATTTCATTTTCGTGTTGAAATCGACCGGCGTGTTTTTAACTATTTAAGAATAAATAAACACCGCTTTGGTGTAATTTCATTAAGACAGGTAACGTGTTTCGTGGCGTGACCGTCATACATACCGTTTCACAACGTTACTTTTTTGCCTTCGGACGCATTTCTTCACTAATTCCAATTTGTTCCTAATCATTTTGGGCGTTAATTAACCTCTTGAAGCGGTACAGCGGTACAGTTAGATTATTGAATGATAATAATTTGGTTTTTGTTTAGGAATTGCAAGGGGACGGCGAATGTTGTGCGATTTGCATCGAACCGTATCGGGTACCAGAAATCTTGCGAACACTCCCTTGCAGGTAAGCATATGCAATAAGATGAAATTGCCTCACTTTCATTTGCTTTCCGTATGTGCAGCCACGAGTTTCACAAGAGCTGCATTGATCCATGGCTGCTCGAGCATCGCACGTGTCCCATGTGCAAGATGGACATTCTCAAACATTACGGCTTCGTTGTGAGTCCGAATGTAATTAATATCAGTTTCCTATTACTATAATAACCGCAACATATTGGATGTTGTTGGTAGGAAATGATTACAATGCGAATCTTGATGGTTTTGATACAGTTTACGGGCAGTCAGGAAAGTATCCTGCACATGGACGCCGAAGAGGTGGTGGCGTTGGACGCGGGCGGTGGCAGTCGCGATGGCAGTCCGTCACGGCGCAACAACGCGCACGGTGCCACCGCCGGCGGGCGGCGCGATGCCCACGGCGATGGCGGCGGTATCAGTCCATTACCGCAAATACGCGCCATTATCGTCAACGATAATCAAGTGAGAATCCTTTACCCAACCAAAGTTTCTTCTTATTAAATGTTTGAGCCGTTGTTTTACAGAGATATAATAATTCGGATTCGGATCATCATAGCACACGCTCATCCAGTCCGAATGAGATGACACCATATTTGCTGAGTTTGCAAGGAGGCGGCGGAAGTAATAATGGTGCTCGTGCGAGGGAGACGTTGTGCGTGAGCTGCATTGCGGCTGCGAACGAGAAGCAGCATCGCCAAACAACGCCGCCGCCCACGACAGCGGCGGTGGTGGTACCGTCGGCGCCGACTGCCGATAGCAGTTGCGAGGAGGAGGAGGTGCGGCAGCCGCCCACGACGACAATGCGTGAGCGGCAGGTGCAATGAGAGCGGCGGCGATGACGTTGGCTGCGGCGGCGGCGATTGATGCGGCCCCAAGCCCAACCACGCCATCACTACCGGCTGCGAGATGGTAATATATGTAAACCTGCTGCTGCGGCTACTGCAGACGATGTTGAGAATAGGATGGTAAGAAGGATGCGTAACCGCCGGATACGGAAGCGAATGAGTTAACGGTGTTCATCCGGATAAGTGAGAGAGCCAGCGAGAGAGAGAAAGATTAAGAAACAAATCGTTTGACTGATATTCCCTCCCCCCGCCCGCGTGTGTGAATGTTTCTCCTTTAGGATAAAGATAACGTTTCTCTATCTGTAAACCTACTTAAGTACGAATGTAAGAGTGCGTACATTCTCTGCGACTGCGACTGCCACACACAGAAAAAATGGTACTATTATTATGGATCATAATTAATCTCTCGTTTTCACTATTTTAAATGTAATCTATGATAATATCTTACGTGTATAGCTCGGGATACGGGCGGAAATAATGCAAACGCAAAATGTAGGCGGAGGCGGATGATGACGAGCGAATCGCATATATTTATTTTTGTGATATTACTGATACTGATAGGTTTAGGTTTAGCGAAGACGAAACGAACGACGATTCTCGGATAGGATTACAAGCAAGCAAAAAAATAAATTCTGTATTATATGATCGATACTAGTGTTAAGCCAAAAAAAAAACCGTATTCAAAAGGTGACGCGCTATATTTTTCAAGTCGACAAATCTGTATATTAATGCTCAAATCCGATGTATATTTGGTTCTCATGTCGCATTTTCTCCGCTACCATATCGGTATTTCCTTTGTGCTTCGATTTGATTTCGATGACGCTCTGTTCAAGTATTATTTCGATGGCGCACGTTATTGTTGGGATGCTATTGTGATTAGCACGCCGGCGATTGTGCGTGCGTCGCCAAGGTTGTGCGGCCGGCCCGCGCATGAATTATTATTGTGTTTTGCAAAGAGAAGTCGCGCACAACAGAAAAATACACTCACATATCGGTATCGATTCGGCTTTGGTTTGCATTTCGTCATCGAAATCGAATTCTTTATTTGGATTTAACGACTTCCGATCATGACGAAATTTACGCAAATGTACGAAAGAAAGAAAGAAGAGTTACTTAACGAACACGAACACGGACGAGATGACAATGCATGCTGTAAACGAGTATATATAATAATTGTAACGGATATGTTAATACATAAATATTAATCTCACACCGACGCGAACGTGCTCGAATCGGTTGCGAAGAAATCATTTCAAATACACGCTAAGCAGAAGAGGAGAAAAAAAAAGAATACTTATGACATTGTCCTATCTACGATAAGATAAGATACGGATTAAATTTAATTCCACTAAAAACGACGCGAATGGGCAAACGATAGGTGTTCGCAAAACTAACCATTTCTCTGCTTAATTATTGCGGAATTCTATGATTGTTGCACCGCTGTGACAACGAATGACCATGGAGAGAAAGTTAATTGTAGGGAAGCGAGATGACAAAAAGCCATATTATAAATATGATAGCGAATAAATGATAATTTGAATACGAAACATTGTGACATATTGTGCTGTGCGCCTACGAATGGGACGCGAACGAAGAATTTTCCATCTGAATTGGATGGTGCGAGTGTTCTTTTGGAGCACTGTATTTTATTTCGCCGTGAACACGGCGGTTCCATGCTGGCGACATCAACAGCAACGTGCAAAAAGTCGCAAGAGGGGCGATAAAAATGATTGACATCCTAGTTTTTGACGTTGTTTCATTTTTTTTCGGTTTTGAAAAAATTTAATGTAATGGAGCCATCGAGAAATTATTCGAAAAAACCACAAGGCCTATCGATCCTTTATTGGACCGCGTTGTTGGCCGTGTTGGTTGGCGTGGGCTATCGGATTCGCTCGACGCGTGAAATCAGGAGGCAAACGAGGGAATTACACGACGCGCAGAAACCTAAGGATTAATCGGGTGTGCATTGTATATTATTTGTAATTTTCCCCCAAATGAAACCTTGTCATTGTGTAGTGTTGCCAACTGTAGCGCGCACGCTCCCTGATTCTCCCCCAGCCGAAAAATCATCATTGAATTTTTTCCGCACCGGAGAGTTGGTGTGTGGTGCGGCTGCTTTGATTAAATACCCTTTAATATTCGTGTTCTCGTGTGCTTTTCTTAATCGACGCCACGTACGTATTTATGTTACATATATTTTAAGTAATGAGCAACGCCGACAAGTGGGAGGAGAAGTTATCCGCGCAGGGATGGTGAGTTGCAAGCACAAATGAGTCTGTTCAAACTTAAAACAATCTCGATTTCCAGGAACATCTCGCCCGCTGGACTAAAAATACTCACCAACGACGGTGCGCTCAATAATTACCAAGCAATACTTCAAAATGCTTTAGATGTACGTAACTCAATCTCTCATTGATGACTTTATTGTGTGTATGTGATAACTTTGATGTATTTCTAGAGTGATTTAAAAGAAATCAGCAAACCTGTGCTTTCCACCCCCTTGTCAAAGTTCATCGAGGATGTGGTGCTGCAAATTCAAAAGCTGCGCAATATATCGGCGCCGAAAGCGAACGAGGACTCACAGGCGGCACCACGAATGCTCAAGCTCACCCTCACTGATGGCCATACTCACTGCCAGGCGATTGAAGTGGATAATATCAGTGGCCTGAATCTGAATCGCACGCCGCCGGGCACGAAAATCCGATTCAAAGGCATTGCAGTGGTCAACGGATTCCTTCTCGTCAGTGCCGACCAGGCGGTGGTGCTGGGCGGCCGTGTACCAGCATTGTACGAGAAATGGGAGGTGAATCGCAACATTTCGAATTACAAGCGTGGCAGTGAGGCGGGTACGGATGGGCCACCAGCGTGGGTGAACTTCGGGAAGCGTATTGCCGGCTCGGAGAGTAAAGACAAGGACTTTCGATCGCTGGAGGACAAGACCAAAGGAGACGATGGTAAACCGACCGAATTCGATATGCAGCGCACTGTTGCGATTGAGGCGGCGGCCACCGGCGCGGTGAAGAAAGTGTTTGGCGGCGGTTTGAAACCAACGCTGAATGGCGAGCCGCGCAGGGAACGGGATAATCGCAGCGGTGAGAAGGAACGGACGGAACGGACGATGGGCGGACGACCTGAAAGACGGAATCGAAGGGAGCCGAAGGATAAAGCGGATGTGATGGAGGCACGACCGTCTGGTAAAGTCTCACTGTTCGCCTTCCTCGAGGACAAACTGCCGGAGAAGCCGGCGAGTGCACCGGTCGCCGAAACCGTCCCGCCAATCAACTATTACAATGAATCCGATTACTCTTATAACGCAAGAGGAGCGGATTCTTATAGGCCGAATCAGCGGCGACAAGCGGCACCTCCACCACGCATGCAGGCGAGGAATTCCTATCAACCACCTGTATCTCAACCTCAGTCTCGACATTACAATCAATACCAGGAACAACCTCCACAACAACAACAACAGCAACGCCAAACGAATCAATGTTATCAAAGCCAGCAGAATGACTTCCTCGACGATCTCCCCAACAAGATGAATCGATTGAATGTGAACGCCTCATTTGCGAAAAACGCGTTCAAAAACCACCTGGGTTTGCAGACATCTCCGCCGCCAACCAGCGGAGGGACCTCTTGGAAATGGCACATTGGTGACCTTTGCATGGCCAAATATTGGGAGGATAATAAGTATTATAATGCGACGATAACCGGTTTGACCGATCGCACGTGCGTGGTGCGCTTCCCCGAGTACGGGAACGTGGAGGAGGTCCTCTTCGAAGACTGCCTGCCTGTTTCAGGCGGCGACGAAGAGGAAGAAAAACCAGCGAAATACTCCAACGGCAACTCTAATAACGATTACAGAGGCAATCGCAACTTTGTGAATCGAAACTATCGACGTAATCAAAATAGATAGAAAATTTGCGCGTTTTTTCACGAACTTGCCTACTTGCTAACAATCGAGAAGAATAAAATTGAACTGTCCTTAACTCCGGACCTGTTCTGTTTTTTCCTAGTGGATTTTGTTTGCGCTCTTGATCACGTTGGCAACACTGATTGCTGCCATATTGATGATCTCACACATTTCACTCGCCCTTGACGTTTTATTACAAAAGCAACATTACACATATGTATTTGATCTTTCTACAACGCCATTTATTCACATAGTTCTACGGTCTGTACTCTTGAATTTTATTAAATTCACGCCGATTTCGTTGCGCTGTCCGCACATTTATCGCGCGCGGTGATGGAAACGCCGCTCGCTCCACTCGCACTCGACGAATACGAGGACGAGCGCGAGGACGGCGAGATCGTCGACGACGATTTCGAAGACATATCCGACTATTCGATCGCATCGGGCGGTAAGTCTGACCTTAGTGAGGGCATAATTCGAGCAATTTCTTTGAGCAGCATTAGCGGTGAAAGCGATGCGGACGAAATCGTCGTGGGGGGCAGTGGCGGTAGCTTGAGCACTAGTCGCAGTGTGTCGCTTGTGAATGTCGCGAGCGCGAAGAGCGACAGGCGCCATCGTCATCACCACCATCACCGTGAGAGCGGTGGCGATGGCGACGATGACGACGGCGAGGAGAGCGCAGGCAGCATGCGACAGGTGCGCCGCACGAAGCGCCGCTGCAATCGCCATCGGCGGCGACGCTCCGACACCCTAACGCTCCTTTGCAAACGGCCGCGAAAGCGGCGACGGGCGGCGCTATCGCGTTCGCCGTCCGCGTCGCCGGTGCGATACTCGATGAACCTCCAGCACCACCTCGTGAAACGCACGTTTGACTCGGTGACCCGTTCGCTGCAGTCGGCGCGGAAACGCCCGCTGACTGCCAGCGACGAGGCGAGCAGTGATAGTGATGTTATCGACAAGACGCGGCAGAACCAGTTGAACAAAGCGGTGCGCGTGAGCGGATTGCACGTGGCATGCGGGGCGCACAATTCGCTCAAGGACCGCCTCAAGCGGATGATCCATAGCGAAGAGAGCGACGAGCGCACCGTGATCAGTGTGACGAACGTCGCCGACGGCAACAAGGATACCCGCACGCATGTGATTGTGCTGGACGACGAGGACGACGACTGCAAGAACAATGTGATTGTGTTGCGGGAGAATTCGCCGCAGCGCCGCCGATTGGATTCCACCAACGATGATAAGGAGCTGGAGGAGTTGCGCCTGCAGGCGCTCAAGTCGGCGATGCTCGTGAAGCACCAGGAGCGTAAAAGGCGGAAGGAGATGATGAACAAGGAGAATACGCAGAACGCACAGAATTATATACCTGCTGATTTGCACAAATCGTATTTGAAGTCCACTACAAAGGCTACCTTGGAGAATGTAGACAATATCATTGATAATGTAGTTACAATACCACCTGCACCTCCTATTGAGGAAGCGCTTGAATTGCCACTGCCAGAAACGAAGCAAGAAGAAATCCAACAAGAGGAAAAAGTGAAAAGAAGTGAAGATGACGAAATCGACGTGGATATTATGCGTGCCATGCTTCTCGCGTCCATGACAAAGAAGATCACCGAGAATCCTCCTCCGAAAGTGCCACCCATGCAGCCAGCATTATCCCCAATCATACTGCCGCCCGTGAAGCCATTGATAATACGCTTCAATCCCGATTCGGAGTCTGAGACCACGGATTACGAATGCGGGAACGACGAGAAATGTATCGATCCAGTCCCCATCATAGAGAATTCGGTCGAGGAATTCCTACGAAAACAACGCGAGGAGTTTGAAGCAAACCTTCCGGCTGATGAACCTCTCAGCGAGTTGGATATATCTGCAGACAAGTCATTCCTGAAACTGTTACCTCAATCGCAGCAACAAGAGTACAAGCGCTTGAAGCAGAAACTCCTGGAAGCGAAAAAGAATCAAAAGAAACCGGTGAAACCGAATGGCGTTCGAGAAGCAATCGACAAGCAACCAAAGGAAATTATCCAACCGACATCGACGGTACAAACCGATAAGAAAAACAGGTACTGCAAAGCATACACTTTACACTCTCACTCAATTATTCTGGATTCGCGGCATGTTTTCGAAATGATGTCGAAAAAATTCTTGACTTGCTTGACCCTTCCTTCGAGCGTAGATCGACGCCGAAAGGTAAGTACAAAGAGCTCGCGCCGCTACTGCGACGGATCCAGGCTGCATGCGAGGCGAAACAGCGCAGCGAGGCCTTGGAGCGCGAGCTCGTGGAGGAGTTACAGCAGGCGCGCGCGCAGAAAGTCCTCCATCGTCGGCGGCATGCGATGCTACTTCAGCGTTTCAAGCAGGCGCGTGCCATAATCGACATGCGGTGCGTCTCTACCAGTCCCACCCGCCCGGCAGGCCTTGAAATCACCCTTTTCAGATCGAAAAAACTTGAGGCGGCCGCGAAGATTGCGGCTCTTCTTCCTCCGCAGAAGCCACCACCAATACCAACACCAGCTGTTGTGAAAGAAACCGTCTTTCCCATTCGCCCGGACGATGTTCCGCACCAAGACGGGCCACCGGCAAATGACCCCGACGTGTCCAACTACGTCTCGCCGCTGGATAGCAGGTATGCGCGCTGTTTTCACACAGCGCGAAATCCATGTGCATTAGTTGTTTGTAGGTTGATACACATCGAACAAGATCATCGCTTCTCATTTTACTCGTCCGCATGCCATCCATCGAGTTATTGAATGTCTTTTTGGATTTGTATTGAACTACAAACAGCGCGTTCACGTGAGCGATCATGCGAGCGTGATTGTATGTGCTGTGTGCTTGAGCCCTCGCTCTTCCCCTCGTGTTTGCAGGAACGCGCCCGGTGATCCGCAAAAGATGCTCTGCCCGTTCGAACTGTTTGGCGTGTGCAAAGATCCCACGTGCACTTTCAACCACTGTCCATGACGTAACGTATGCATCAAACACCACAAACACACCTGCCATCAGCGTTTGCGAAAGTCGCTCACTCGAATTTCCAAGCGCTTGTTTTCTTCTTAATTTCTTTGCATTTCGTTTTTCTGTTGCCATTCACCACCCCCAAACCCTTTCAAACACGATTGAGGTGTTGTATATACAGATTGGATGATCTCTTTCAATTTTTTTATTCTTCCGCATATATCTTTCATATATGCAATTCACTAATGAACAAATGATAATCGATTACGACTTATAGCATTAAATGATATATAATTTTAAGAAAGAGATCTTCTATCTGGATTATTAATGTACATAACATAATTACTATGATATGTCGCCGAGAAATGCTGGAGCGGAGACTTACCGATATGGACAGGAGCATTGCAGTAACGGAGAGAAATGACCAAAGTGTTTTCTTACGGAGATTTTATAATAAGTGTTATCGGTGAATCAAAGAATAGTTGTTAACCAATCAAAAAATTTAGATTTTATATGCCAGAATTATTTTGATGTTTGAAAATTGGGATATTTTGAATAATAAAACATATTGAAAATATGAAACGATTTTTATTAAATATAAATGACATGGTATACAGTTATGTGATTCGAATTTGGAGACCGATCAAAAGTGAGTTGAGGAGGAGCGATATTCATTTGATGTGTTCCTTGGCGAATTCCTTCGCATATTTGTGTTTGTGGCAGTCATTTGGCAACACACCCGGAAAGGTGCCGCTCTCCAGCTGACCATTCCAGCGATCCACCCAGGCATTCGGGCAGATGCTTGTGAAGATCTTCTTGAACTGATCGCACGGCTCATGGCTAAACCAAATCAAAGAATGAACAATTTCTATAAGTCGCAAATCACGCATGACGAACGATTCATCGAAGAGCTGAATGCATCGATGATAATCCTGGAACATTTGAAAGCACCAATACGACACGTTCTGATTGGGGAAGCGCGGATCGGGGGCCGGTGTCTTCGGGAACTCGGCACGCGCCTGGCAGTCCTCCTCCCAATCGCCGGACGGCTCCGGCGGCGGGCACGGTTTGTCTTTTTTTCCCATACTTCCTGCACTTGCTTTGGACCTTTAGGGGGGAAACGGGTGGAGATGCGAATGTCAGTTCCGGGGTGCTTGTCATCGGCCTCCTTGCCTCGTCGACTACTTCGATTTCAGGCGCCAGAAACAAAGTTTGCGATCGTCGCCAAGGCACACCACCGGCAGGCGGCAGTGCCAAGTGACGTTCGTCGGCAGCTGCACGCGCACGTCGAGCCGTTCGGCGAGGCTCGCCACATGCGTCACTTTCAACGAGCCCGCCAACTTGTTCACGCTGGCGACCAACTCGCCCAGCGCACTGAAGCGCAGCGCGCCGCCGGGTTGCGTGTAGAGGAGTTTGGTGCGTGCGGCGCTCGGTTTGGTCGCGTCCCATAGCACCAGCTCGCCCAGTTGAAGTGCGCCGATGAGCTGCGCGTCGTGCGGCGACCAATGCGCCGAGTGCAACGTACGTCGCACGTCGAACGACATGATCGCCTTCTGCGTGTTGATGTTGTAGAAGCGCAGCACGCCGCACTTCTCGGCAATGAGCAGCTTGGACGGGTCCTCACGGTGCCAGCACGTGCCCATGCCCGGAGAACTGAGCGCGAAGATCGCCACGCATTTGTAGTCGTCTGCTACGGACCACACGCGGCAGGTACGGTCGTCGCTTACTGACGACACGTGGTTGTTCTCTGAATCGTAGGCGATTGCGTTCACGTAGTTGCGATGCCCGACCAACTCTTTGTACACCTGCCCGTCCTCGTCGGACGAGTCCGTGCACGAGTACACCAGCAGGTTGAAATCTTTAATGTCCGCTGTACAAAACTGGATGTGAACGGGAAGTGTGTTGATGCATGTTTCTGGTGAGATTGCAAGAGTTGTGTAGGTGCCTTCGTATTTGATTTCGGTTAGTTTCTTGATGGTTATCTCATCCTAAAAAAATGTATTCGATTATATAGAGTTGTATGAATATATTGTAATTACCTGAATTGAAACGTGTCCAATTATTATTAAATCTTGCAGAACCGCAACAATAACGTCTTGACTCCATTCGTACGGCGAGAAATGCACAGATTTGATGTTGGTGGCTTGTTGTAGGTCGAAGAAGGTTCCTTGTTGATCCGTGGATTGTTGTGTAAAAGAATTCATTGCAAATTTGCACCGAAATCAAAAATTTTAAAATGCTGATTGTAGTTCCTTGGTTGCGCTTGGTAATTTCGGTAATTTTTAGGTTAGTTTTACAATCTCCATACCGGTTTGAATTTCAGTGATTCAACACGCAAATATGCAACTTATATGCATTCAAGTTAGAGGCGTGTTTCGCTTAACACTTTCGCTTAGAACGGAAGTCGTAAACATCGTAAAATTCTTGCAGTTGCGTGCCATTTCCTCGTGCATCATCGGCCGACATGATAACATGTGCCTCTCACTCACTGCAATATCACACGACTTCAGGCGAAAAGCGACTTTACTACGTGACGGAATACTGGTGTAAATCGCATCAGATGCACATACACTGGAATTATTATCGGTTATCCTGCGTGATGGATCAGTTTCTCTCACTTAGAGCCTTAGTAGCGAATGAGAGCAAATGAGAGAACTCGATGAATCAAGTGCGACTCAGAAGGAGAATTATAATATAGATGACGGCAGCAAGCACCGCTCACTTGCTACTTATGGCGATTCGCCATCGCCACTTTACGCATATGCCACCGCCGCCGCCACCGCAGTTTGCCGAGCGCGCCGAGCGCATTCCGCGCACCGCAGCAGTCCGGGTTTGTTCGAGAAATCTCAGCGCGTACAACGCTGCACGGCACAACCGCACACCGCCCCAAGGCATTGCGTTTTAATTGTTTTCGTGGCGAGCCGTTTCGCGATTATAATTTACGTTTTGTGTTTGTTTACCGCCGCCGTTGCGCGATACGCGCCGCAGTCGCGTTTTATCTGGGTGCCCCGCTCGCGTACGTGTCGCGTTCGTGTCGGTGCGCTCAAGTGCACCACAATTCGTCGAGAGTTCCATTTTTTTTCGACAGCGCCCGTCGTCGTCCGCGCACACCGAGCGCACGGTCGTCGTGCGCGTGTTACGCTCTTGTTGCTAGGTGCAAAGTTTCCACCATAGGGTAAGTGGTTTTTCTGCGCAGCATGGCCGTGTGTAGCATATTTCGTCGAGTGCTGCGTGTCATCTACGTGTTAAGTTTCAACGGGGCGCACGCACTCTCGCTCTCGACATATGCTCTCGCGTAAATCAATAGGTTTGCAATTTGATTCCACGAAATGCACGCGTGGGTGTTTTGCAGGTTTGAGGCCCGCCATCGAGGGATCGCGCCGCTCGTTCCGCCGGCGCGCCGCGACAAGAAGGGTTGTTTCGCCCGTGGGATACCATCCGGAGACGCATTGGTTGTCGCTTCATTTCTCGCCGCACGTCCACCGTCCAAGTGGGACGCAAACTTCTTATATGACTTTGGAAAGACACAAAGGTAGACATCCACTACCTAGCATTACATAATATTTCCCAACACATCTCTCGTCAAGTGTATTGATCAATCATCATCATCATCATCATCTTCACCAACATTAGTTGACTAATTCAATTCGGGTCACTTATGCTGCGCACGTATTTTTAGCTACGTCTCGCGCGCGCGCAAGTATTATGCTTGGCGTTTAATTAAGGCAATCGCAAGTGCACTTGTAAAATTGTGCGTGTAGGAATGGGTCGGACGGCGGTGACGGCGGCGGCGTGATCGATCGATACACGTTCGCGCACCACCGCTGCGGTATTTCCCGTTCCCGGCGGGGGTGTACATAGTACGCCTACGTTTGGCGGCGCAGGGTTGAAAATCGCAGTGCGTTGCGCAGCTGGGGGGTGGCTGACGTCTGTCAGTGGGGTCAGTCGCGTTGCGAAACCGTATTTGTTTTCTCTCCACGCATCAAACACACACGGCGGGGCGAGAAATCCCTTCCGGACGATCGAATGTAGTGTGGCGCGCGCCATTCCCTGCTCTCCTGCTTTCCCCCCTTTCGATCCCCGGCGTGAACTCTGTGGGTGGTGTGATGACACATTCCCGAATGACGACATCTCTAGCAGCAGCAGCAGCATTTCGACGACGATCGCACGCAAATGATTCTTCACTGCGCATCAAATTTCGTAGAATGTGAACACTTGGAGCAGCGATTAGCATAGCATCCTAACAACGACGACGACGGCCACCACCAAGCAGCAACCTGGTGGCGCCGCGCTCCAGCGAGTATGTGCGCAAGCACGACGACAACGCCTGACCCATTGTTGTGATGATGTGCAATCAAGCATGCGAACGAGTTTCGTCCCGCAATCCGTAAATCAGAAATTCTTCGTATAATAATTCCCCCCGTTCGTCATCAATAATTAATACACATTGGAATTGACCAAAAAAACTGATAAGAGAGGAAAGAAGAAGGTGGAGGAGGACACCTCCGACGTCTTGTTTGGAATGACTTGCGGTCTAGTCGGTGAGTGTTGGTGTCCAACGTGCGGCATTTGTTGTAAACACCCTGGGGGGATATCAGCTAGTGCACGTAGTATATGACAATCGGTGCAAAGCGCTCCCGTCAAATGATAGCTCGTCGCGCGCAAGACTACTCGAGTCAGTCGCATTCGCAACGCAAGTCATCATTTACGCCGTTCTACACACACGCCGCGCGCATATTGAATGTGCACCGCCGTCGCGCACTGCTCTGGCAACTGGGAGTTTGCCCGGCAGACGCAGCGTGACCGCCGCCGACGACGTCGTTCTTATACAATCTGTTTATCGTCCTTTCAGAGACACAATTAAACCAAGGCATAGTTGGGAGTACAGGTACTGCGCAGGCGGGGTGCATGACTTCGCAGCGACAGTCCACCACCTGTTATAGGTACGTTCGTTCGTTCGTTGCATGTCCGACCACCGCATTTCTTCTTCCCAAACCCATCTCTCATGCATCTTTCGACTGCATTGTTGCGCCCGTTTTTGCTTATAGGAAAACAAAATTTTCATCCAATAGGCATCGGAAGCTGCAGCCGTTTAGAGAAACGTGACTGGCACTGCTGGCGACCGCGATTGACCTACGAGAAGAAGAAGAAGAAGAAGAAGAAGAAGACGAAGCGAGGGCTACCACCGCGAATTCAGGTCCAACGCACCGGCGGCACCATAACTCACACCATTACTCGCGCCAGCACCATCAGCACGACGACGACGACGAGGACGACGACGACGAAGGTGGCAGCAAGTATTGCCGCAGCCGGGCGCGTGCGTCTGACGACGAACGCCACCACCAGCATCACCATCCGCGGGTGAAGACAACGCCCGCCCGCACTTACCAGCACCCACCACCTAGAGCGAGCAGCAGGATTCCGACGTCAACATGGGTAGCTTAAACGTGAACCGCAACGTCAGCGATGTATTCTATCGCTACAAGATGCCGAGGATCATGGCCAAGGTCGAAGGCAAAGGCAATGGCATCAAGACCGTAAGTGGTGCACATTTGGTCCTATTGGATTTCACACCGTTTGTTCCCCTTGCCTAGGTGATTGTGAATATGGCTGAAGTGGCCAAGGCGTTGGGCAGGCCGCCAACCTACCCAACCAAGTACTTTGGCTGCGAGCTCGGCGCCCAGACGCAGTT
>JARJDR010005319.1:0-54244 GCA_030264135.1 Myllaena sp. GC000078 | reverse complement strand
GATGCGACTTGATTGCGGTTGAAATCAGATCCAACCGAAACTATTTTCGGTGATTGTAAATAGAACGGCGCACTATTTTTACCAAGTGCATTTGGACATGCCTGCCATGCCTGCCGCGACCGCATGGCTCAGCCAGCAAGCAGCTAGGTTAAGTAATGTTACTGAGTGCGTGCGTGCGTTTATGCAACCAGCGATGGCTAGGCTGCATACCAGGTTGTCTACACTATTTCCTAGCTAGGCATTGCTTAATCAATCTTTGATTCTATTGAAGTTTTGATAGTTTTGAAAACTAGGACAGGATAATGCAGTCATAATTATCGTTATGAGCACCTTTGTGTGGGGGTTATGGGAAAGAAGGGGGAAGTTTTATGCGCCCCTCATGCAGGTCGATTGCATTTGACCCACTTTCATTTCTTTACTCCCTCGGACCGACCGCGACCGAACGACCGGCTGTGCCGCAGCACCTTTCCAACCCCTTTGTACTTTGTTGTGCGGCCGGTTTCTTCAACTTAAGCAAATGAATGCGTTTTGTTTCGTGGCCGCGTGCGGCAGTAGCCTAGACTTGAGGACGGGCATTGACCTGCTTGTGATTGTGCTCGGCCACCGCCGTAGTCGCAGTCGCAGCTTTTCCCAGCGCCGCCATCTTGGACGCGGGCGCAACGTTTACTTCCGGATGGTAAATATCTTTTTTTTGGCAGTGATTAAGGTTTGGATTGGAGGCGGTAAACAGATACGTGGGCGAATGACCCCTCCGCGAGGAATTAATACGAATTTTGACCTTTACAGTAAGCACACTACAGTATGGTTGATTGTTCAGATTGAATCCGACGACAAAACGCCTGATGATGATGATGATGATTGCACATGCGTGAGTGTGAGTAATGCAGCGAAACTTTCTCTGTGCATAAGGAAATCGCATAAGCGTTGCGTAATTCTAATCCACTGCTGCTGGCTGTTGCTGCTGTACCATCTCTTTCATCATGCCATGCATGCACTTACATACGTAATCCATCATAAATCATTTCTCTCCCACTGGTAGACTAGTAAAAACGCGTCATTTACGTAAGTGTAAGTCTGTCTGTAAACAATTGTAGATAACTACGAGTACAGCCATATTCTGCTTGCATTGTGGGAATAGATATTTGGGCATCAACAACACTTTCACTTCCTACAACCTACAACTATTTATTCGTTATTTCTATGCTTGCTTGTTGCTTGATATGCAAAGCCACACGACTTTCGTTTTGGGTTTTGGGCGTGCGTCGAGCGGTATCGGTGCTTCCATCTAACGGTCACGCATATGGCTGAGTAGCAGGTGACTTAAGCCGTTAGATACCAAGCCGGGTACGAGTAGTGAGTAGGATAGCGAAAGCGGGCTAAAAAGAAAAGAGCAACGGTTGCGAGACTAGTGCGTGCCTAGACCTAGAGACGCTATTTGCATACGTAATTAGCTGACTACTAATAATAATAATTGCATCGAAGGAGAATGAGTTGAAGGAGGAAGGCGCTCTAACAACTTTCACTATCGTTGCCGATGTCTTCCAACCGTGTAACTGTTCCTACATACTCGCAACGAACACCGTGACTCTCTTCTTTATAACCGTATCGAAAAGAAGAGAGTGAATAACGGGTTATTCCTCCTTGCAAAGCCACTTTTTCTTTCAAACCAAACGCGTGCACTGAATCAAATTCACTTCTAACTATAAAAGTGAAATTACATAGTATTTAATTAATGGATGGATAATAATATCAATGTCAAAATCATTTTTATTATCCTTATCTTGGTTTTTTTCTAGGTTGTAATAATTATCGCCAGCATCGGTACGGAAATGGTATTACTATGAAGAAAGAGTACTCGTACTCGCGCATATGTACATGGATGAGGAAGTCAATGATCGACATGGCCTTTAAATAGGTTAGCCGATTGCGATTGCAGCGTGAACGAACAAACCAACGAACGAATGAACGCTGGCCATATTGCACGCCTCGTATACACACACTTTGATTGGGTTCGTATATTATCGATTATGTGCAATGCAATGCAAGCTGCATCCTTTTTTTGCTTCCGCATGCCATCTCGCTTTAACCCACCTTTCACTCCATATCTCCTTTCTCTTTCTCCTTTTCCTTCCCTGTGTATACAATCGATACATTCAACTTGGTTGATTAAATATATAAGTGGTAACTTTGTATGCATTTGTATGTAGTTGATTTGAATCCCAATAAATTGTTGTAATTTAGCTTCCGGGATTGAAAAAGAAAACAGAGAATTTTGACAATGAAACGAAAAATTCTGACTTTGAACAAAACGGTCGTCGTAGAGGAGTACGAGTAAAATAGGCGCGCGCCTGCGCTAGACGACGACGACGCCGGCCGTTGCTGTTGCTCGCGCGCGTAGTCGACGCCCACCATTACTGACCTACATAACGTGGCCGATGTCAACGACCGCGAGCAAGCAGCGATCCCGCTCGCGCGTTCGCGCACGCGGCAAACGAACCCCCCCGGATTCCCTGTCAACCATTCCCTATTCTAATCCCCATTCTCTTCCCTTCTTTCTCTGCTTCCACATTTTTCTTTGATTCGTTTCTTGTATGGTCGAAAAATCTCCCTCTTGCGCTTTTGTAATTATCACATAGTAATTTTTTCCTGCCCCAGATTGAAGCGCACCCCAAACGCAGTAATTGTGTATCCGCACTACCCTTGAACCTGGTCATTGGTCATTGGTCATCTGGTCCAGTGGGCATTGTATGAGCATGCCCTTCTCCCTTGAAAAACTGACTCACTCAGTGGGTCAGAATTTACAAGCGATTGCATTTTGCGCGCCAAAAGGTAGGCAGGTTCCGCTTGTTCACTACAATGCTGTCAACTTGGCGTTTTATCAGCAATAGGCGCTTTTTTCAACCCATACGGTGTTTGTTTAGCGACAATGGAGCTCGCGGTGTGTGTATGTACCCGCGGTAAACGTTACTCATTGCACAGCATGCGATATGTGTCTCCGCAACTGTCTGTACGTACGTACGGAGTAATGTAATGTGAATAAGAGTACATACATAGGCGGTACATGCATTGCGCGTGCGGCACGCGTTCGCGTTCGCGCGCTCGCGGGTTTTATGAAACCGTCTAATATTAGTTCGTAATGACTGATAAAAGGCATTGACCTTTGTGAAAAGCGAGCAGCGCGCGCGCTCTCGACGCGCTCCGCAACTCTACACACACACTCTATGCCTATGCAGCTATCACACAACGTACGTACCTACTCGACAATCAACTCGCTAAGTGTTGTAATAAATGGTATTGTTTCAAATTTTGATCGGCGGCCCAGGTCAAGTACAAACAAATAGACGGACTTATTGTTAGACTTACATTTTCCTAAGTTATCGTGTCGCTCTATTGAATACCACAGCGTACTGCTGCTTCTGCTGCTTCGGCTCCTGGTGGTGGTGGTGGCGTGTGGCCGGCTGCTGGTGATTGCAGCGGCGATGGTGGTGATAAGGAGGACGCGCGGACGACGCGTCGACGCGTCCACGCATCGCCCATTGCGCGCTGCGATTCACACACGCATCTGCAACACCACAAATCGTATCCATTCCAACCCTCATTATAACAATACAAAAATCTAAGGAAGCGATTGAAAAGTAGATTAAGAAAGAAAATAAGGAGTCTTATTATTCCGGCTGGTGTGTTTGTTGTGTCTGCCAACCGCACCGCATTCGCGCTAATCGCGCGGCCAATAAGTAATAAGTATCGAGTTACCGCGAGCTCTTTCGATAAGTCGTATTATTTTTGTTTTGATTGCGAATCGTTGCGATAAAATATAATAATGGCGATGATGATAATATAAGCCAGTAATGATAATCGCCGTTTCAATTGGCATGTAATTGAATTTCGCGAGCAGCAGCAGCAACCACTACCCGAAAACGAACGTACGCTCCGGCGGCGGTTGTTACTGAACGTGAACTTGGCCATCATCGTCATCGGCAGCGGCTGCGGCGGCGGCGACGGCCGCTTTCGGCAACTTTCAAGGTTTAGGTTTCGAATACACACAGCACACACGCGTCTGCGCTTTCTTTTCTCTGCGCATTCTCGCACATATTATAAACAAAATACTCAACGTAAACAGTTTACTTACATCATTGATTGATTGCTTCAACCAATATTTAATTACGCATCGAACAAGTTAAGTGCTACGAATATGATTCGCGTTTGCTTTAAGAGGCGAATTTCGATGGATTGGGATTCGATGCAACTCATTCGCGCGATGCGGATGCAACTCTACTCTGCAACTTTCACTCGCGGAAACATGGCTTTCTCCTGACATAGGAAGCCACCCGGAAACCAGCATAAAAACCGTATAATAACTAACTTTTGCTGAGTGCGCATAGAAATTGTCGCGTCAGGAAGACACGTATTAGTCATTCATTATGTTACTTAATCGTCATCATCATCGTCATAAATAGGTATTCATCATAATAATTATGGATGTAATCTTGATAACTTGATAATTTTTTTTTGCGCAAGTTCAAGTAACACTTGTCACATTTCAGTATTTAATTTTTATCTCGGCGGCAAATTCATTCGCAACAAGTTCATGGTTTGCGCGCGAACAAGAGCGCGTTATCACACCGTTTCGACTGCGATGTCGACGTCGACGTCACCATGAGAGTGATCTAGGTCAATCCGAAACGCATTTTTCGCAATGTGTTTGATGGCGCGATTCGTTTCGACCGTTTCCAGCCGCCGTCAGCTTCCTTATTGCTTCCTTATTGTTGTCCTGCCCATGCCATCGGGGTCGATGCATTGCACTGCAGTGTAACGTATGTAATCGCTTGACTCGCAGTGCGCGGGTGGGATGGGAGGAGGGGGGCATCATAAATAGGTCAACGCCAAATTACCGATCATAAAAACACTTATTCTGGCACGACTAGGAAGTTATACAATTTCACACGGTTATCAAATCAGTACGGAAATCAACAAAATGCTGAAGAAATGAGGAATGCTGGAGAGATGATACCCACCAGAGATTCGATCCGAATGTATATCCTTTAAATAGGCAAAACAAAATCCTTCGGTAATCCTTCTTCGAAAGTTTCACTACACACACACACTGTACACACTTAATTCCTTAATCAACTTCTTCGTACCTTCGGCTTTTTGTCAACACGAAAGAAAGTAATTTATATTCACAATTCACAATGAGAGGAGAGGATGGTTTTAAACTTTGTTTGTAATGTATTCCTTTTTCTTCGTATGTGCTACATATTATCCACATCCGCCAAAGATGATGTTGATATTGATGTCGGTTCCGAAATGGAAAGTCAAATTTCTAGCCACTGCACTCTGCATATCACGCATCACCCATCAAAACCCATCCAACCCCGCACGCGCGCGCGCTGTTTTTGATAAGAGCGGGTCGTCGTCGTCGTCGTCGTCGGTCTTCGCGAGCGCCGCGCCGTAATGATAATGCGGGCGCGCGTGCAGCAGGAAGAAGGAAGGCCTGTGAGAGCGCCGCGCTGCCGGTTGCGTTTGCGTTTGCGTTGCGTCGGGCGGGCGCGCGCGCGCGTAACTGTGAATTAAGGACGAACGGCGGCGGCGGCGGCGGTGGCGGCGGTGGCGGTGGCGGCAGGAGCGGCAAGCGCGCGCTCTAGTTGGGAGTCCGCAGGGTGAACGACCTCGCACGGCGCTCTCTCAACGCGACCACCAACACACATCATGCCATGAGCGTACGAGCCGCGGCATGAGCTGATAGCGCTCCTCATCCACTTGGAGGTGCCAAGGAACCCAAAGAACTCTAGGTACACCCTTAAGGTAACCCCAGGCGCACTTCCGGATGGCATTGCCCCCGAAACCGAAACAAACCTTGTCATTTATTTTGGGCCCACAACAACATCATTTATGCCATCACGCGAATTACTCTTCTAAATACTAATAGACTAGATCATTATCATCAGACTCATTGTCAGGCATCATCGTTTTGATCCTGATCAGATTGTAGTAACTAATATAAATGAGTGTGTAGGTATGGTATTTTTATTAGTATTTTTATTTTTATCGCAGGCGCGAAACGAACGCAAGCGCGAGTGAAGTCAATAAACTTGCCGTTTGCCGGCTCTCACTCTCACTCTCTCTCGCAGGCGATTATTTGCGCAAATGCGCAATATTTATTTCTGCATGATAATAACGCACACACACACAAACACGAGAGCTTTCTTCTTGTTCAGCTTGTTGCTCTCTGCCTCCGCCGACGAGTCGACGAGCAATTCAATTCGATCGTGCAATCTGCCTACATGTAAGTATTATTTATATTGCCATTTCTATATTTATACTTACGTATTATACCTACATATGATACTTGGTTGGTATTCATGTTCATGTTCATGTTCATCTAGATATGTATCGAGGAGAAGGAAGAAAAAAGTCAAGTTTATTATCACTGCCACGACGACGGGCGGCGGGCGACGACGACCGCGTAATAATAGCATTTAAGTTAAGCGACCGACAAAAATCGGTTGGTTGTGTGAAACGAGGGCGAACGCCAAAAATCGCCACTCTTATTGTTATCTTATCGGTTGGCCTTAATATTAAGCATTTCGGTTTTGAAAAGTCATCAGCGAACGATTACATCCCTCTTCTCTTTGCTAATAAGTTTTGAACAAAGCCAACGGATGAATTCTTGCCGACAGTTTCCCAACAAACACATGTCCATGAAAGCCAGCTAGACTTTCAATTTAAAATTCGTCAATGATAATAATTTCAACTATTTTCATTTCATCTTTGATTATTTTCACACCTGCAGCGATGTTTAACGAAATGAGTGGCGTTGTCGCCATTTCACTTGAGTTAAGCCTGCAGAAATTAAGAGAAATTACATGGAATAATTTATTAAGTAAGATGCGAACGATGACTTAATCCTATTTTGATATACATATGGCCATCTAGTGACCATCTCCAAAATCAATTCAATCTCTTGTTATTCGATTAGTTTTTATATTCTTTTTTCTCCACCTTCTTTCCGCATTCGATCCGTTCGCAAGAAATTGACTAGCACCCCGCTTACGCCCCCTTGTTCCTAAGAAATCAATCATTTAATTACATTCTATTCTTTTAGGCGTTCCTTCCCCATCACCTGCGTCCTCCACCAATCTGCATTGGCTAGTTCATCTCTCATCAATTCGGCGCACACGAAAATAAAAACTGAAGCGCGCGTGCGTATATTTTTAAAATGCCGAAAACAATCTTCAACTTGACTGTTTAAGTTTAAGTATTTCACTGCCAAGCAAGCGCCTTTTCCTCACTCCATCACTCCTCTTCCATGAAACACGATGTTATCGCACCATAATTCATTACTCTCTTTAACTCGCCAAAGAAATTGGATAAAAACTACAAGAAAAATAACCACATGTAAATCCAACAATTTGCATCATCTTAACATTGCCATTTGCCATTCTTCCGCATCAGAAAGAATTTATGTAATTAGAGCAATAGCATCAGCGGAATTTATATGGATTTCTTTTTTCTTTTTTTGGTCGTACAGCGTACATACATGTAAGTACCGAGTGTGTACCTACACGCGCATGGGAAAGGACGCCTGGTCGGGTTCAGGGACCTGTGACGTCACGGGCGCATGTACGCGATGCTCCCGACGACGACGTTGACGTCGGACGTCGTGTGCGCATGCTAGGAAGTCGCTCGTTCGTTCATTCGCCTGCCTACAACGCGTTTCTCTCTTCCTATATAAATCTCTGAAAACAAAAAAAAAGAAGCTTATATACACGCAGCGCACCATGTGCAACGCAATAAGAAAAGCACTTGCTAGAAACCGTATGCGTCCGAGCCGTCTAAGACGTAATTAAAATGATTACATATGTATGTTCGCAAATGCTGTACTTGGAATGGAACGAATACGAAATTGAATTATCCTTGAATTATCATCTGCTAATAATTTCTATGAATTGTTTGCTATTATAGTTTAACTGAAATTGATAATAACTTCATTAAAAAAACCAACTTAAGTAATAATACGTGCGAGTTGGCTACTATTGAAGCTATGCTGCGAATTATGATGAGCACCGAAATCAATTGCAGCATATTAATCCAAACTCGAGACCTTGAGAGGAACACACATGACACTCACGATTATTTATCATCATGCTCATTCGCGGTGATAATTTCGACGCATCAACATCGAAAAACATACCGTATCACAATGTTGTTTCTCTGGCTGGTTATTCTACTCTTCGGATTAATCTTCCTCTTCCTCATCAAACGCTATAATTACTGGAGCAGTCGTGGTGTGGATACACCAAACTACCACTATGTCGTCGGTAATCTCCTGGAGCAGTTCACGACGAAGAAGAATTACGGCGTCATCATTAGTGATGCCTACAAGTAACCAAGTGTTATAATAGTTACTAATATCAATTAAGATTTACCTGATTTTGCAGAAAATTCAAAGGTTACAACTACGTCGGTTTCTACAGCGTCCTCCAGCCCACCATCTTGGCGCTAACACCGGAAGTGATCGGCAGCGTTCTTGTGCGCGACTTCCAATCGTTCGGCGACAACGATTTTGACATCGACGAGCGCGCCGACCCGATCTTCGGCAAGAACCCCTTCATCCTCAAAGGCGAGCGTTGGCGCACGGTGCGCGCCCAGGTCACACCTTCTTTTACCACCGGTCGTGTGAAAATGATGCTTCCCCTCATCCTGGACAACAGCCGGAAACTACTACGTTTCATGGCGGAGAACAGCACGAAGCAACCAATGGACGCGAAACTTCTCTCCACGCGTATCACCACCGAGAACGTGGCATCGTGCGCGTTTGGTATCGACGGCGCCAACTTCACGAACGACTCGCGCTTCCTGCAGATCTGGCAGCAGCTAGTCAGCCCGAGCACGTGGAACACCATCAAAGGCTTCATCCTCTTCCTGGTCCCCCAGCTGGCGCGGGTGTTTAAAATGCGCTTCTTCCAGCGCGACACAGTCGACTTTCTCACCAGCGTGCTGCAACAATCCATCGCGCATCGCAAAGAGCAGGGGATACAACGGAATGACTTCATCGACGAGATGACACGACTGCGTGAGAAGATCGACGATGAGAGCGTGTTTAATTTCGCCGATATTCTTGCGCACGCCGGCGGGTTTATGCTGGACGGCGTCGAGACAAGCGCGAATGTGATTAGCTTCGCGTTGTACGAGCTAGCGGCGCATCAGGGCGTGCAGGAGAAGCTGCGCGCGGAGATTGAACGAGTGCTTGCGAAACATAACGGGGAGATCACCTACGAGGCGCTTAGCGAGATGGAGTATTTGGAGTGCGTGTTTAAGGAGAATCTCAGGTTGAATCCACCAATCTTCTTCATGGCGAAACGTGTTACGAAACCGTATACACTGCCTTCAATGCGTGAGGGTGGTGGTGGCCCGTGTGTGACCCTCGAAGTGGGCACCCCGGTGCTGATACCGATGCATGCTGTCCATCGCGATGCAGAGTACTTCCCGGATGCGGAACAGTTCAAACCGGAGCGATTCGATGCCGCCAACAAGGATTCGATTGAGAAGTTTACATATTTCCCGTTCGGCGATGGGCCGCGCGTGTGTTTAGGCATGAAATTCGGCGTGTTACAAAGCAAGGTAGCATTGGTGACGCTGGTCAAGCACTTCCGCATCACGGTCAACGCGAAAACGCAGCAGCCGATTCAAATCGACCCAATGAACTTCATCAACTCGCCCGTGGGTGGATTCTGGTTAGATTTCGCACCATTATCATAAAAAGCCTAATTTTCTCTTTTTGAATTGATTTTTTCGAACGAAGCGAATTATATACATAAAAACCACTTTTTCGTAATTCGTAGAAACGTTTTTAAAATAATAGAATGGACGTGATTGTTGTGTTGTTGGTTGTGGCGCGGGGTTTTGATGAAGAGAATATGCTTGTGAGATGGGGGAGAAGGAGGAGGCATAGGATAACATCTTATAAAAAGTACGGCGTCACATTGCGCGTGGGTATTACGCGCTCGGCGTCCGGCACGGCGTGAAACAGCTTCGCTTCCATTTTGTCGGCATTCTGAAACTCGAGTATGCTCGCGATGTTCCCGCAGCGGTAGCAGTAGTTCGGCGCCGACCACACCGTCACCAGCTTATCATCAAACATGTATTTATACCCTGCAAACACCCTTCAAATAGTCTCACATGGTTGTTGTAATCGAGGTGAATAGCTACCTTCATGTACAAGCTGATGTGCCCGACATATCAGCGACAGGCCGTTGATATGCATGAAATCGTGCGTCACCTTCGCGCCGAAGAGGAACCCAGCTCCGCGAGGACTCGTCGACCAACCCTCAACGTCCTCCGGGTCCGACCACACCAGATCACAGAAGGCGCCCTTGTGTGGGATCTCCTGGTTGCGCTCCAAGCACCGAATCTGATCCACCGTTTTGATATCCGGACTGAGGCCGCCGTGCACACATAAGATCTTCTCATCCACCAACTGAAACACCATCAGCACACATTCACAGTGCAATTCGTAGCTTAAAGGGCGAAACTTACAGCTGCGACTGTGAGCAAATCAAAGACATTACAGCAATACTTCCACGCATTCACATTGCCATATTTAGTGAGGCACTCATCATAGAAGCCATACACCTGGGTGATCTGCCGGCTCTCGTGGTTGCCGCGCAGTAGAGTGATGCGGTGCGGATGCTTCGCTTTCAGCGTGAGCAGGCGCGTAAACGTCTCCAGGCTGTAGTAGCCCCGATCGACAAAGTCGCCCAGAAAGATGTAGTTGGTGTCAGGCACTTGCCCTCCATTACGAAACAACTCTTCCAGATCATAAAACTAACAAAACGTGTAAACGATTAGGTTTTTTTTTGCGCTGAGGAGTGGGTGACTTACTTGTCCATGTATATCACCGCATATCGTCACCGGCGTGGAGACGGGCTGCACATTCGACTCCTCTAAGAGAATATCACTGACGATCTCACACAATTGCTTGAGATCGGTTTCGGGCAGGTACTTGCACTCTTTGGCGATCTCGATCCAGCCGTCGACGTCCGTCATATTGCGTTCGCGAGTGATCGCCACCGCGTTGATAAAATTACTATGTATCACAATAAACAATTCGGGGAGGCTACCGCTGCAACAAAATAATTCCTTCTGCCGGAATTCCGCGGTTGTTCAATTCATGAGGAAAATTTTAACGATGCGATTGTGACAGCCAGCCGTCACTTGCGTGCCGTCAATAGTTTTAGGTTAATTTGTTTGATTCGTTCTCGATTTTATGCAAATCACTGTGATTATCGTGAAGCAATTGCTTGGAAATTAATTGTTGGTAACTAGTGCAACGAATGCAGACTTGTTATTCAGAAATCGGTGAGTATTTCCAAATATTTGTACAATTTACAGGCAGGTCCGTATTTGAAGCAATAAGTTATTATCGTGGCAAAGTTAAATTCTTTTAGTTATTGTCATGGAAACAATGCAGTAGTAATAAACGTACTTCAAATTGTCGATTTTAGCTTGTACTTTGCAGCCGAACGTTTCGAAATTCTTGTAAATTTTTTAAAATTTTCTGTTACCGAGTGCGCCAACGTGTAATGGTGGTGCCCCCGATGGAACTATCCTCTCTCCACATGGAACAAAAGTCAAGGTTTCAGATAGAGAAATAACGCAAACGCGCATTGCGAGGTACACCCACCACGGAGACGGCATCCAAATCGTATCCATTCATCGCACCACGTCACAAGTGAACCTCCTACCCACCGTCATCGCCGCCTCAAGCACCACTCATCATCATCATCATCACCGTCAGTCACAATCCGTCGTTGCTGTACTCCTAGTCCGGCGCCAACAATTCGCCTGGTTACTACGTGGGTGCTGTCTGTTGTGATCCCGTGGATTTCGGAATTGTTTGCGACAACATGAAGCAGTACACGCTCGCCGAGGTGCAAAAGCACAACGACAACGCCGGTTGCTGGCTGGTCATCCACAATAACGTCTACGATGTCACGGCGTTCCTCAACGAGGTAAGAGCCATACCCGCAATGACCCGCAAGACTTCTTGCATGGAATATGCTGAATCATTCGAGAAAATCTGCGCGCTGGGTATTATCTCTCAAAGTCCACCGTGAATGGAAACGTGTCAACGAGTCAACGTTCCGCGCAACGCAGGCGATATCAGGCTGTAATTTATGGAGTCATCGCGCTGTTATTATCTCTCTCGCGATGATTATTATTATTGCGCCTTGGCAATTATTCGGATGCAAAATCACGTCATTGGAGCAACGATGCTCGTTGTTTTCTTTATTAAAATTGCCCAGAAATATTATAATAGCTGACAAAGAGGTGGTGGCACGTGTACGGCCTTGAATCAGTAATATTTTAGCTTGTTTTAATAAAACGTATAAATAGTCGGGCGTTGAGTACGAGTACATGATGGATGAGTGGATAAAAGTTTGTCGATGACGATAACGAGTGCTCTCCACGTGGTATGGCTGGCTCTTATCACATCGAAATGCAATTTCATGCAATGCTTTTTGGTCAATTTGCCCCCAGAAAACCTCCGAAATCATGACTTGCAGATTAATTAATTGCGTGCATTGTGTGCAAACACCTTCCTTGGTTGGATTAATGACCGCCAATTATACAATGTTATAAGTTATAATGAAGGTCAATTATGTCGAATGTTCCATATGTATTACGTAATGGCAATGATGGTTGATGGATTGTTTTTTGCTATAGCATCCGGGCGGCGAAGAGGTGCTGCTGGAGCAGGGCGGCAAGGAATGCAGCGAGGCGTTCGAGGACGTCGGTCACTCGACGGACGCGCGCGAGATGATGAAGAAGTTCCAGATCGGCGAGATTGTCGAAGCGGAGCGAACGCCCGTCAAGCAGAAGACGCACAACTGGTCGACGCCCGATTCCAACGCACAAAAAGACAGGTAAATTGCCCTTTTTTCCCCCTATATTTCTCCTTATTACCCATTATTAGTAATAAGGAGAAATATAGGGAGGGAAAATTGCCCTCCAAAATGGCCTTGCATCCATTATTGATGTTATTTGTCGCATTGCTTATGAGCTGCAGCTAATTGACACCTTTGGGTAATTACGTATTAATTGGAAATTAAATTCTAATTTTTTGTTTCAGTTCGTTTATGTCGTGGCTGGTGCCAATCACGCTCGGTGTGATAGCGACCATCGTCTACCGCTTCTACTTCCAGTCGCATTAGAAATTGCCGACCACGCAATCGAACCAAAATCCCAAAACTTTACACGTACGCTGCAACAACAAATAAACTTATATAGAAATATCAACACTGTACGATCGATGAGGGAAGTTATCATCTGCCTTTTGACCAAGTATTCTACATACATACTTATCCATTTGATTATGGTGCGCAATGAAACGATGAATGTCGAGGAGATGAGAAGAAAGTTGAGAGCTTTGTACTATTTTTATGGCAAAAGATGAAGAGAACTCTGTGCATTTATTCTATGGACTGATTGTGATGGTAGTGTATGTATGCATAATATTTCGGATGTTGGTTTAGTTGTGCTCTTTTTTCGATTAATGCATTATTCACTTTGATTGATAGGTAGTTTATTGTTACAAATGGGTACATTTTGTTGTTATCGTGGGGAATTACATAATTGTCTCCTTAGTTCATCTCGTACGTTTCGCGCTGGTTTAATATACGCATTCTTACTTTTTGAAATGTGAGAAAGTTGGTGAAATATAAATAAACTAGTTATTTTCTTGGAACATTACTGTCAACTCCGCATCCATATGTAGAATCACTAGAAATTGTAAAGTAATGTTGATAATGATGGCTGTGAAGTAGTTACTGAGTAACTGTAAGACAGAAGCCTCATTACTAGATGGCGCCAAGTACACAATTCTCTTAATTATAAAGTCAGTCTTGCCACTTGCGCACCTGTTACTTTGTAGGTGAATGACTAAAGTCTGAATCCAAACGAAACGTACTATTTCAAGTTTAATTTCAATCACATCAAGCTAATGATAAACTAGATGAGAAATGACTTAAAATTAAGGCAAATCGAGAGTTAAACATAAGCAACGCTCATACTTATTACAAGGGCAAAGTCATTGCGTTTCTCATCGAAGCGCCCGCCAAGACACGAGAGAGGAATTCTCACCGCGTCTTTTATTCTTCTGTCTGTCTGGCTGACTGGTTGGCGCATCGACTTTTTAACTCTTTAACTTCTTCTTCTTCTTCAGTGCGTCGCCTTCGTTTCTCCATCATCATCGTCTGCTTCGTTTTTGGTCTTATTGTTCAACAACGCCGCGCCGTAGTCGCAGCCGCAGCCGTCGTCCTTTAAACCGGCGAGAGCGCATCCAAGTTCAAGATGCACACGATGCATAAAAATGCATCTCTTGCACTCACTGGACAACGACCGCTAGACGCGGGCCGCAGCCCAAGAAGAAGAAGAAGACGACGGCGTGCAGATGCGCGCGCGCGCGAAGAGAACTGGTCTTGCCGCGCCGCCGCCGATGCACCGCGAAACGATAATTACCGCGCGTGCAATTCTTCGTGCACATTCATACATACCACCTTTTTTTTTTCTTCTTCTTCGCGTCGGTTGTCTCGTCGTCGTCGACGTCTAATGGCGCATCTCTTCAATGCCAGCCTTCAATCTGTCATGTAATCAATAGGAAAAAATGCGCAAAAGCGGCAGAAGGAGTAACGACCACCCCGAGACGTCTTCGGAATGTTTTCGCGGTAAGACGCGTTTTCTCAAAAGGTGCAAATGAATAGGTTGCGTTTAGCGCATAGCGCACGCGCTCGCGAACGTGCGTGCGTGCGTGCGTTTCGCTGGAAAAACGCAGCTCGTAAAAGGCATTGGCAAGAGTCGATTCGCGGAGGAACGGCGCAGATAAAAATAATGGCTTCTAACAAGCAAAAAATTTGCCGCGGAAGGTAATAGATGCATATGGCGCAAGAGCGCAAGTAAATCAGCGAGAGGGCAACTTGCTAAGGCGACGATGCGACCGATGGGCGGTTGGGAAACGCACGAAGAAAAAAACCACGCGTACAAATTAGCTTTTCAGTCGCTTCGGCGCAGAAACCACTTTGTTGGGCAATAAGGGAGCGTCCACTTCACAACCCGTTCTCTAATGGAGTCGAGCGCGCCATGCGTGTGTGAAGTCAAGAGAGCACGTTTACCACCCAGCGACCCAGCTTAATGCAAATATCATGTTAATCTTCAGGCGCGCTGCTTGCAATAATTAGCCGCAACCGTGCGATTGGCTTATTAAAACAATAGCCACGCACGTACAGCAGCGCAGACAATACGTACACACCAACCGCAACAGAAACAGATATGATGTTAATTAATTGATGCGCGATGCGTATCACGTTTGGCGGGCAGCGGGCAGCGTTTCATAACGAAACGAAAAGTGTTGAGACAGGTCCCATGCATATGACTACGTTTGCGCAATGCAACGCAACCGGTTTGTAATGTAACGTATAAAATCATCATCATCATCATCATCATCATCAATGGCGGGGGCAGAAGGGACGATCAGCAAGTGCACTAAATGGCGGATCATGATATGTATGTGACTCTTTCTTAATCAAAAAAACAGCAATAATTAATATCAACTTCATCCATAGGTGAAATAGATCAATCGATGGATCGATCGTTATCGTCTGGCACCGTACAAATAATCACCGCCGCCGTTGCGACGAAGGACAAGAAGTCAAGTTATACTTAAGGTACATTTTATAAGTTTACCTTTTTACCTTCAATGTGTGTACATGTGTTCTTCTTGCAGGCCGTGAACGTGAAGCAGCAGAAGAAGAAGAAGTCACGCATGACACACACGCGAACGCAGGTAAATCGAAACGATGGACGCCAAGAAAAAACCGTTGGCGACACAACGCAACCAAGAATGAAAAACGTAGCAAACTGGTCGTTTGGGGTCGAAGGTGGCGATTAGAACAACCCAAGGGTTACCAGAGAGCCTCCACCACCATACAAATTCTTAGGCGTTGCTTTGTATGCTTAGGGACACCCTGAAGACGTATCGTATGTGTGTGCAGCAACAAAGCATGCAGGTAGAAATTTGACTCGCTATCAAGCTACCCTCATATGTCTACAGCGTCTACAGTCTACGTTCTGGTTCCTCTCCTAGAACTAGACTGAACTACACCCAGAACCACCCAGAACAGAACAGTTTCGTGGTGACTTAGAATGCGGACGCCTCGTGATGGTGCGACGTGTCTATCAGTGAGCAGATTCCAATTGGAATCCCAACAACTTCATATTTCATATTTTAATGAAAGTGGCTAAAAATAACCTAACAGCAGCATCAGCAAGAAGCGAAGAACGTGGGTTGATCTCATTGACCGGTTTTCGATCATCATCTTCATCATCACCGGGCGATTGCAATCGGATTTAATATGCACGCGCACGCCGAAGACTGCATCTGCATCGCCAATTAACATCACGGCGAGGGGATATTTTGATGCAAAGGTAAATGCAAGCAATTATTACACGCCGCCCAAGAAAGACAAAGACTATGCCATGCCGTGCGGTCGAGGCGTCGTAAAGCCATCGAGTTCTTTCTTTCCAGAAGTCGGAAAGAAGGGAAGAAGGCAGACGCGCCAGACAAAACGTAAAAAACGCACTCGGCGAGGGAACATACCTAGGTTTGATGGCGGCGTGGCGCGCGAGACGTGAAGAGCAGCAGCGCGCCAGACAACGAGAAGACGAGGAGGACGTGGTGTGTGCGCGTCCCCCGCCGCCGCGCGCGCAAGAAACGCGGCCGCCAATCGAGTCGCGAACGCGGCGTCGCGTCTCGCGGACCGCGCTCGCTCTTCCGCTGATGATGACGATGACGCAGTCGTTGGCGGTCGCCGCTCGCGTTTCGACGTGTTCGCCCGCATCCACACCGGCATCCCCCTTCACTCCACTCCTCACGCTGCCGAGTGAGAAACGTACCATGTGTGCATTTTTTTTTGGTGAATCGCTCTATTAGTGCCGTGACGATGTTTGTCTGGAGCGCATATGCTGCGAAACAACGAGGCCAGAAACAGAGAAAAAAAAGGGTAAGGGGAAGAAGAAGCCAGACGGTGAATGTTGAAAAAAATGGCGGGTGAGTTTCCGGTTTTCATAATTCTATTGTTAATCAGCAATTCATGGTTAGAATTTGTCATTAGCGGTTTTGGTGCAGTAGTTTCGCTTAGCAACAATGGGCTTACTTGGTTGCGACGTGCCGCGAATTGCAATTCGAATCGCAGACGAATTTAACGAATTCCTTGCTTGTCGTCCCGTCCGGTCGGCGGCAGCAGGTAGCGCATCGGAAGCGCCTGCCTGCGTCTGCACACCTGTTGTGTTTCCTGACCTCATACAATACTCCTGCGTTTATTAAATTGCACAAACCGCATTTATTCAAGCGTTAACTATTTTTTACTTCCCAAGCAGTTCTTTTGTAATTGAAGCACCAAGAAGAAGAAGAAGAAGAAGAAGAAGGAGTTGAAGGAGGAAAAAATCGTTAAAGCGGCGCGCGCGGCGGTTGGCATCATCATCATCATCATCATCATCATGTGTGCGTGTGCTCGCGCGCGAAGAGTTACACTCACGCACACATGCTCGCACACGGGTGGGGTTGGCCTCCCCAAGGTCAGGTACGCGCTGGCAATAACCTGTCGGAGGTCGAAGGGGGCCGCCCGACGTCGCGTCGCGCTGAGTCCGCGCCGCGGACGCACGCACGCACGCGAATTCCACGCCATGTAACTTTACTCACTCACATCTTTGCGCATGCCCCGTGCGTCCGTCCCATCCTCTCGTACTTAACTTCTTCTTCTTGAGGTGAGTTAGTGATAGTATTGGTGTTGGTATGTATTTGCATGACTTAAGTCGAGTATAGTTAATTTGTTGCCCCCTATTCCACTGTCTGTCGTCTGCTAGCTGGTTGGCTGCGGTTGGATGGCTGGTACTTTACACCTGCCCTCCCGTTGCTCTTCTTCTCCCACCCACGCCCAAACGCCACTACACAATAGATTAGTTTTATGAAAATTATTTCGCCCGTGTGTGAATGGACTTGGTTACGCTCGGATTGGGTCGGTTCCGGTAGCAATTACATACTTACATAGATTGTTTTATGCACCCGCATAGTGGGCATTATCAACAAGTGCATTTAGCAGCCGGTTGCATTCGGCGATACAAACAACTTTTTGAAACTCTACCTACCTACCCAAAAACAGAAAAACAAAACTCGTTAATCTTTCATTCGCTCGGCGAGGCGGTTTCTTTGTTTGGCGCAAATGTCGCATTATTGCAAAATGCCGATCGCAAGTTCAAGCGCAGTACAAAGTATAAAAATAAACTTAAACTTAAAACTTAATAAATCGTGAGATTTATAATAGAATAAAAGCACACATGTCCGTTGCGGGAATGGACGAAGAAACCGAAGCAACACAAGAAGAAAGAAAAAATTAAACCGTCCGTGCGCGTCGCGTCCAGTTCGTTGGACCGGTCGTCCTTCCTTCTTCAGCTCCCACACAACTCCTCCAGAGGCCTGCTCACTTGCACCGCCGCCAAGTTCGTTACACGTTTTATTGTTTTATTTTACGATACTTATAATATAAAAGAACGAACGTGGTTTTGATCTCGTGTATGCTTAGCGCTTGGTTTTATTTTATAGATATTTTAGCAGCGCAGCAGCAGCAGCAGCCATCATCTACTTCTCTTCGGCGCATAACTTATCATCGATCTCATCGATTTATTCTAATTCAATGCCTTCACTTAGCAGCGCTCTTCGCTTATGTAATAAGCAAAGTAATGGGTAGGTATCGCAAAAAACAAGCGCAACGAAAAGAAAGAACGACGACGACTACGACTGAAGAGAAGGAGGAGGAGGTGGAATGGCGCCGACCCGAAAGGTAATCGAACTATAATCGACTTGACATTTTCAACAAATTTAAACAAATTTTGGTTGGCATTTCACGCCCAGATTTTTCAACGACTGCGCTTGTGTTGTATCAATTTGCATCACACATTATTACGGATTCCGATCGCGATCATTGCCAATGTCACCGGCGCGCTGACGGTCGTTGGGTATGATTTGCATCTGCAATGCTCGCGCAGCGCTAACAATTCCAATTCCAATTTAGCGCAATGTTTTTCTGCTTCGATTGATGATTGTTGTTTATTGTTTTAAGTATGTACTTTCGATTTTTTCCCGGCGCACAAGCATTAAGCCAATGACGCTAAATGTCAGTATACTTACTTAACGTTCGTCCAGTGTGTTATTAGATTGATTTCAGTGCTTTGGATCTTGGCAAATTAATGCCAAGCACGAAATTTTTTACGCCTGGAAGATTGATTTCGTTGATGATTAGAAAGGTTGGGACATGGCGTATTTCATGGCCGCGCGGCGCGAGCGCTTCACGCTTCTCACACAAACATCATTACCGATTTTATACACTTTATTGTTCCGCGCTCCTTTCATTGAAAAAGCATGAAGAATAAGAATAAGTAAGTAATGAAAAAATACTGTACAAAGGATGTATGACTGTATGTAATATGTGAGCATACCATGAGTTCAATGAAACAAACCATTATACTATCGTCATCATCATCTGCAGCAGCAAGAAGGAGGAGGGAGGAAGGAGAGGTGTTAAGGATGACCAGTGAGAAGTGGTAACTCCACCACCGTTGGCGTGTGCGCTCTAACCCCGTCGCAATCTTTGCAATGCCAGCGGTTGAGGAGTTCCTCAATCTCGCAGTCGTACATCATTATCAACGGCGGCGACGGCGGCAGCTGTGGAGACGGCGGCGGCGCCGATAGCGGTGGAAACGGCGTTGCAAGCGCCGCCGGTAGGACGCCGTCGGACGTCGGTTGGTGTGCCGCAACATGGCGGGCGTGAATCTAGTGCGAATATTCCGACGCAACCATGTGTACAACTCGCGCTCACTTTCTTCTCGACGCGTCCGCATCGGTTCGCGCGCTACCTCGTCGTCTTGTTCCTCGGACGAGTCCACCACATCATCCAAGTCATCCGCACGATGAATGGGTGGTGATGCTGGGAACCCAATCGGCCGAGCAGTGGGCACCACACCTCGAGCACACCAACGCTTTCCGGTTGGCGGGTGCTTGCTGATGGCCGGCCTGCGTGCAAGACGCTCATACCCAGGCGTCGTACGATTCTTACGATCGGAGGCGTGCACGGGGCTGATCAACAGGTGCGTGATGGGGCCATGCACCACAAATCCGCTGGGCGCGGGCGGTAAGAGGTTCTCTTGGCGCGGCAGCCGTTGCGAATGAGCAAGTTTCTTCGGCGCGCGTTGCTGATGACGAAGACGGTAGTAGTGGAAGCGCGGGTAGGTATGTCGGTGTAGCTTCTTGCTGCTCATGGCGCTTGACGCTTATGATATGACTACCACTGCGACAGACAGATCATCTCATGTCATCCAATGTCATCTAGTAGCATTCGGGTGGCGGTTCGTAAACCGTTCGGGTGAGTTCCACGAACTTGGTGAGTTCGCAAAATTCCCCACAGCCGCCAATCGTCAGCGCTCTCAGCGGGTAATTATTGCTGTAATAGATCTTAAAACCATACTCATCGCGAATTTTGTGCAATTCCATCAAGATATAAGCACCGTATTCGATGTACTCATCCACCCAGGTGTTTAATGCCGCTAGTAGAAAATTGACGGTGAAATCATGGCCGGCGTAGAGGAATAACTTCCGGCGGTTGGGCACCAGACTGCCGTTAGCCTTAGCGAGGGCATCTTCTGTGATCTTTTCCAGCAACCATCCACCACCGTAACGCCGTTTTTGTTCGGCTACCAATCCCAAAAATCGCGCGCTCAGCGCACTTAACGGTTGCGGGTAGATGGGTTTCAGCCATTCGGGCAGCGGATAGCCAAAGGATTCAATCGCTCGACAGCTATCCACGATCGTATCAATTTCCGAATAGGTTATATTTTCAAAACCAGAATGCCGGCGGACATAGCCAAAGAGCTCTAGTGTTTTAGCATCAGTAATGTTGGGGTAGGTTATGTTCCCGATCAACTGCGGGCAGGATAAGTAAGGTGCAATCAAGCGATCTTGTTCGCCGACGATAATTTCATAGGGCACTGCTTGCCAGGTTAGGCCCCGGATGGGATTCGAGTTGGCAAAGAGACCGGCGTGTAACGCTTGCAGCGACATCTGCGCGCGTACGTACGCCGACGCCATTGAGCCGGCCAAGTCGATGAAGTATGGCGTCGTCCCCAGGAAGCGTGCGTAACGGTTGCGTAAGTGTACGCCAGTGTTATACATTCGTAGTTGTCCTTTCTTAAAACTTGTAAATTACGCGTAAGTTAATAAATGATTTAAAGACTTACTCGAGTTAAATCACCGAGGTTATAATAGGGAAAGAGTGATGCGTTTGAATAAGGGTTGTTTGGGTAAGTTCTTGCATTTGGCACACGATCGCCATGACGGAATATCTACGTAATCAAAATCACACCATGATTTGATTAACAATAAGTATTCAGATTTGATTTACTTACAATGTTTGATAGGATTAAAGTATTATCCAACACTTTGTGAGTAATAAAATATTTAGCGCTTACAAACGTAGGCGAAATGATTGTTAGGCAGATGAGGAGGCGTTGACCTGTCGACGACATGATGCGAAATGAAACCGAAACTGAAATTCCACGCAACGCGCCGCGCTTTGCTCATCCGTTGGATTACACAATTTCCTAACGCAATCAATTTTGCTATGGAAAACTACAACAATTTATTGCCATTACTATGATTAAGTTAACAACAAACAGGCGTCGGTGTATAAACATCTCTGGTTAGAGCGATGAATTGCTCCAACGGACAGAACGCATCACATCCATTCAACGTCATCAATTCGGGCTCCTTGTAATTATTATCATAATAAATCTGTAATCAATGAAATCGTTTACAATTACTCACAAACAAACGCAGTAATTATTTGTACCTTAATCCCATACAAACCATCAATTTGGTGTAATTCAATCAGAAGGAAAGCGCCATATGTGATAATTTCCGGCCGCCATAACCCCAAAGCGCCCAGCATGAAATTCACGGTGAAATCATGCGCGGAATAAAGGAAGAGTTTTCGATTTTCCGGTTCAAGTCGTCGGAGTGCTTTAGCTAGCAGATCACTCGTGATCTTTTTTAGTAGATGTCCACCGCCATAGCGTTTCTTTTGCGCTTGCATCGTTTCAAAAAAGCGCAGCGTCATCTCGGTTAATGGCTGCAGGATGGGCGCCACCCAAGCGGGTATGGCGTAGCCGTACGCATGCGCGGTGATGGTGGCGTCACGCACACGCGCCATCTCGTAGGGAGTTACCTTTGGGTACCCTGAATGGTGTGCTATGTAAGCGGTTAATGAGTCAGAGTCTTCGTTTGTTTCCGGGTATTCCAGACCGCTGACGAGTTGGGGACAAGTGAGATGAGGTGCCAAGTACTTCAAATAAAAGAAGAATACATGTGAGCGATAGAGGTGATGAAAAGGTGGGTTTGAAACTAACTTTGTCTTCATGTGCAGGTATCACATCGATGGGAATCGGCTGCCAGGGAAGCTCCTCGATGGGATTCCAATCGGTGGTGAAGAACAACCCAGCGAGAAGTGATTGTAGGGATTGTTTGGTTCGTGGATAGTCGGAGGACGTGGCGTTGAGCAGATCCGAGTGGTAGAGATCTCCCAGGAAGGGTAAGTAACGTTGTTGGAGGTGTCTTCCGATTTGATAGAGTCTATTTTGACCACGCTAAGTACAATAAGTTAGTGGTTCTGATTGTGAGATTGATGGTGAGAAAGTATTTTGGATTTGTTACTCGTGTTAATTCGCCGGTTTTATACGGGAAGAATGATGCGTTCCGGTAAGGGTCGTTCGGGTATGTTTTCAAGATGTGTACCCTATCGCCATGTCTAAAAATCTTTCTTGATCATAGACACAATTCTTCAAAGGAACAAATGCTAAAGAACGATTCTTACCATGTTCACTAAGATTAAAGTGTCTTGTTCTTCACTTCCATTGGTGGGGATTACAAGCAACACCAACACAAAGTGTAACAGTCGAACCATAACGAGAATTAATTGTAAAACAAGTCTACTTGTCTCTTTATACACCCAGCTACTCAGTTTTATTCCAATAATATTTATAAACTGATAACAGTTATGTGCAAACTGGCGGCGGATTGTACATACCCTCAGTCAACTCAATAAACCTATCCAACGGACAGAACGCGTCGCATCCGGGGACCGTTAACAATTTCGGCCCCTCGCGATACTGATTATCGTAATACACCCGAAAACCGACCACCCCTGCGACGCGATGCAACTCAATCAATACGTACGCGCTGAAATCGACCAACTCATCCACCCAACAGCCAATGGCGCCCAACAGGAAGTTGATGGTGACATCATGCCCGGAATACAACACAAGTTTCCGGTCACTCGGCACCAGCGTACCATTGGCTTTCGCCAGCGCTTCCTCCGTGATCCTCTTCACCAACCCTCCCCCGCCGTACCTCTTATACTGCTTCTGGCTGTAATAGAAGTACTTCACCGCTAGGCGATCCAAAGGACTGGGATAGATTGCCGCCAACCAATCGGGTAGCTCCAAACCAAAGTGTTTCTGTGTCTTTGCCACGTCCATCACCCACTCGCACTCTTTGTACGTGACGTTTGCATAGCCCGCATGTTTTGCGATGTACTTGAATAGCTTGAGGGTTTGGAGGTCGGTAACGTGGGGTAGTTCTAGATTGCTGTCTATGGTTGGACAGCTTAGTTGCGGTGCGATGAGGGTGTCTGTATGCCCGATGATGATACTGAATGGCACTGCCTGCCAGGGGAAGTGCTCAATGGGATGGTCGTGCTGTGTGTAGAAGAGGCCGGCGTGGACGGCCTGCAGGGACATCTCGGTGCGGCGGTACTCGGAGGTCAGTGACTGGATGGTGTCTAGATTGAGACAGTCCGCGTCGAGGAAGTGCTGGTAACGGACGCGTAGTTTAAGACCCATTTCGATAGCGCGTGCTTGACCAACCTAAAAGTTAAGAAACTAAGTGGCTAAGAAAAGGTTTGTTTTAGGTGCAGTACTCTGGTAAGATCACCGAGTCGGTAAGGATGGTAGATCGATGCGTTTTGGTAGGGATCCTTTGGGTATGTGCCGGTTGGTGTGCGATCGCCATGGCGGAAAATCTATATCGATCAATAACAATCAAATCAATTTCTAATTGCTTTCATTTGAGGATGGTACTTACAACGTTCACGAGGAGTAACGTATCTGCGTTGCAATCATAAGAAGATGCTACAATTACAAAGAAGGGTAATAAGTTTAGAACAAGGATCAAAATTAACTTCAACATGGTTAATGATTGCCAGAAACTGCCACAATTTCACGATTTGTTCGCGATATTATTATTAAATATTTTCCGATGTATTTTTCCACGTTTATCAATATTAACACTCAGCGGTTAATTACTATTTAACTGTGTTGTGTTGTGTCGCTTGGATGTCTGTTGACTCATTGGTGAAGTTTCAAACTCTTTACCCCCCACCTCCCAGTAATACGTTGCACAACGTTCAGCGCGTTCAGTCCAGTTCACTCTGTCCAGTAACGCGCCTGAAACCGCATCGCGCTGCATTCTAAACACTCGAAATTCACGAACCAAGCGTCCGATCGGAATAAACGTAACGGCATTCGGTAACCCATCATAATCCGCACGGCTGGTGCAAATTTGAAGCCGATCCCACGACGGGAAAAGCTTTTTCTTCGTTCAGGGAAATTCTAACAGAAGCATGATTTCGGTGATAGTTCAAGAGTTCTGGTTCAACCGTAGTTCAACCATGTTCGACGGTGCTTCGAACTTGTGTGAACGCTACGACGTACGTTCGCGCGTCGGTTAGCCGCGCGCATGGCAAGTGCCGAGAGTGCGAACCAACTGTCTCTCTCACGCCTGCCCGGTCGTGTGTCTCGTTTGAATTTAATCATCAACGATGCTCCGTTTCTTGCTACGAGTCTCAAAACGATTTGTACGATTTTTATTCGTAACATAAACGTTGCGCGAATGTCTCGCGAGTGTTGTGAAAGTGTTGTGCATCGCCAAGACAACTTCATGCAGTTAACTTAAGGTAAAAACAGTCTCTTCTTGACACAATCTCACATTCTTTATCATATCGACTTATAAAACAAGTAGTATATACTTGGGTGACATTACTTCCAATAATATAGTAATCATAATCCACAAGACTTGTAGTAATGAAATAAACGCGATCCTACGTTGAAGCTGGGGGTGGTGGCGGTGGCGCCGAGAGCAGACTGCTCATATCGATGCCGGGCGGCGGCGGCGGCGGGCACGCCACCGGTTGCTGCGCCTGCTGTGCTTGCTGCTGCTGCTGCCAGGCGTACGCCGCCGCACTCCACGCCGCCATCGGGTCGGCCATCATTGCGGCGGCGACGGCGGCGCCCGACGCAACACCACCGTTCGACGCGCCCGGCGGTGGTGGTTGCGCCGGTGCCGGCTGCGGTGGCGGCATCCACGGCGTCATCATATGCGGCGGTGGGCTTGAAGCGCCTGGTGGCGGCGGCGGTGGCATAATACCCGGCGGACCCGGCTGCCAACCGGCCATCGGTGCGGCGGCCCACGGCGGCGGTTGCATACCCGCCATCGGGTTCATCATCGGCGGCGGCATTATGGAACGTGGTGGCGCCGGCGTATCGAAGAGGCTCATCGGCGCCGGCCGTTTCTGCGGCGCGCTGTTATTACTCGCGCCGTTGTTGCGAATGAAATCGGGCGGCGGGCCCTCGCCCAACTCCGCCATCAACGACATGTACTCCTCATCGATCTTGTTCTTCTCGCCGGCCGTCACCGGCCCACCCATGCCGGGACGCTTCTGTCGGCAATCCCTCGCGATGTGCCCAGTGGCACCGCAGCTTGAGCACACGATGTTGTTGGTGACGTTGGGTTTGTCCGGACACAGCCAGGATTTATGATCGGAAGCGCCGCAATTGTTGCAGCGCATGCCGTCGTTTTCGCGCAACGTGCCGTTGAGTTGCGCGAGCTCGCGCAGCTGCATTCGGCGAAGATCATTCTGGTTCTCTGGTACTTCCACTCCTTGCCGAATCACTTCTTTAATCTAAACCAAACGTCACCATTTAGCAACCGACTAAGAGGAGGAGTACTTTCCTTACTTTTTCGACTGCTTTCTTGACATGCTCCGGGTTGGTGGCTGTAATGTAGGCGTGCAGTGGCTCATCCTCTCCGGGTAGTGGCTGTCCATCTTTTCTGCCAACTTTGCCTTCTTTTACACTTCCCTTGCCGCGGATGATTATCTTCGCACCAGTTTCTTTCTCCATGGCTAACAACGAAACATTGAATCCTCTCTTCAAGGAAGCTTATAACAAACTGACTTACTTTTTAATGTATTTCCGCGCGGACCAATTAGCAAACCGACGAAATTGATCTCGGGATGCTCCTCTTGCGGAATCATCACTTTGTCGCTCACACGAATAATCGGCGGTCTAGACAACAAACGGTTTAGAATACATTCAGGCATGTAGTTTTCAAACTTTTACTTGTAATCAACTGGCGGCTTGAAATCGGGATTGATGTTTTGCATGCGCAGAACCAGATTGTGGCGCTCCTCCTCGAGCTTTCGGCGTGTGCGAAACTCGCGCGTGTTCAGCCGCTTGCCATCGCTGCTGTAGATCGGTTCCGGCGATGGTGATCTGCACAACACACAAGCAAAACGTGCACACGGTTGACGTCTTCGTCGCGATGCGCCCCCGTTCGTTGCATCCAGCATGGGAGTTTGCTTCCTCCGGCGGGCCCCTCCCATGCTCGATGCCCCATACGCGAGCATTTCGTGACGACGGACAACGCATGTAAGACTAGAGAATATGTCATTATGCAAATTGCGATAATTGCAAGTATCTGATCAGGAACTTAATCAAACTAGATAAGTGAAAGAGAGGGAGAGAGATAGAAACAGCTAGAAATGAAGAAGAATTAATTTGATCGATGATGCGCTTTTTCGTTTTTTTTTTGGGCTTAGTTTTTGTAGCTCCCGATTATTTTAGGTCCGATTTATCTCATCTCTCCGGCGTGATCAAAGAGAATTTGCGTTAACTCCTACAAGAAAATGAAACGTTATTATTATCAAATTAATACGTTCGCAATCGGCGCTGCAAAGAAATTGATTGGTAAAACATGAATAAATCAATGCGATTTGCTTGGCCAAGTGCCGCGTAAGCAATTCGCATTCGCTTTGCAGAGTTGGGCGGTATATATCATTATGAATATTTTGGTGATTATATCCTTATATGGAAAAGAGGTATAATTAAAAAACGGTATTATATATGTGAGCGTTGCCAAACCACACTGTCGGCGGGGTCGGCGACCCGCGGCGGTGATTTAGGGGGAGAAGGGTGATGGTGGTTGGTGGTCGTCGTGGCCGACCGCCGTTGCGGGAATACTCAACACAGCACCTTTGCTCCAGGCTCGCCGATATGCCCAAATCCCCGGAGCGCAGTTTGCGACTGACTTCCTCAATCTGCAGCTGAACTGAAATAGAAGCGGGTTAGAGAAGGGCAAAAATGCCCATCAGTTAGAATGGTTTGGTTACGCAAACAAAAGTGATTTGTTGAAAATTTTTGTTTGTTTTTCGTTCGTTTTGCTTTTCTGCTTTGATATCTATTTAAAATGTGATTAAATTACGGGGCTAAGGCTTCATTTTCGGCTTTTTTTTTCTATAACTCTTTACTTTCAATTTGCTTTTGCAATATATATCATAGCCTGCAAAGATTTAAATTTGATTAATGCTGAAAATCAAGATCTTTTGCAATTGAATTTTCATATCATTTGGCTAGAAGAAATTCATTAATACATTGATTAATCAGCAGCGAATGTACTTACACCAACACCTAATCTGTATTCAAAATATAGTTTAATGATTAAGCCTTTGGATCAGTGGTACTTACCACAAACCTGACATACACACACATAGATAGCGAGATGCAATGAAATAGCAGTTGCAACTTACGTAGATAGGCTTGCTCCTGATCCTTGTTGAGATTGCTTGGTAGAATCGTGGGCATGCCTGGAATGAAGATCTTCTCATGCTCACTACCGCCCCATCGCGATCTCCTTCTCCTAGCTCGACCATCATCCCCATTTGCACCTAATTAATTCAATTACAATAGCATTACTAACACTGTACCTACGTTTCAGGTATGTAATACACACCATTCTCATTGCCATTGAGGCCATCCTCGCTCTTCGGCTGCACGAGTGACGCGAAATTGCGCGTGGCGGCAATAGTCGCCAGCGTTTCGGCGAGGATTTTCTCACCGTCTGGCTGCGGCTCGTCGGACTCCTCTTTCATCGGCGGCGGCGGCGGCTCCAGCTTCACCATGTAGCTGGAGGGCGGACCCAGCGGCGGCATGCAGCTCATCTCGCTGATCCCATTGTGGTGGTCGGCGTGCGCTTCGCCGAGCCCCAACCCCAGCATGGATCCGCCACCACCGCCGCCTAGACCACCGTCTGCAACTGCTGCTGCGGCCGCCGCAGCATTGCTGCTCCCTCGGCTACTGCGCTCTCGGTCACGATCACGATTATGATCGCGATCACGCTCCCGATGCCGGTCTCGGCCACGATCCCGGTCGCGATCGCGGTCGCCGCGGTCCCTATCGCGATCACGCTCCCGGTCCCTGTCGCGATCACGGCTGCCTCCGCGGCGTTTCTCCCGGCGCTCCCCCCGATCGCGATCACGGTCGCGATCACGATCCCGATCGCGATCCCTATGCTTGTCGCGGTCGCGCTCTCTGCTGCGGTCGCGGTGTCTGCTCGATGAGCCCATCTTCAGGCGGGTGAGAAATCTGGGACTGATTCTCCAGGTGCACTACACGGCTTCTTGTTGATTGGATCGCGAAATGCCAAGGATGCCAAGTATGCGTATGATGCGCATGGTGGCGCAGGAGTATTTGACTGCTGACAGGTTGACGTAGATTTAAACTCGTTTCCGTTTACATTACACAAGTTATATATTTCACCAGTACAAAATTACAAAAAAACCAGAAGATTAAAAGGGTAACATTTAAGCAATTTTGGCGATGTAGCCGTCGGCCATGCCCACATAAACGGCTTCGCGTAGCTCGTCGGCGAGCAGGGTGGTAACCACGCGCTCAATATTCATATCGTCCAACTGCTCGCATTTGCCATCCATAATGCGCCATTTTTTAACGGTTTTATCCCAACTGCCGGTGTAGAAAACGGTTTCCTTGCCGCTTTGCACTCGCCGACCAGCCAATGCATTGATAATCATCGTATGCGCTCCCTAAACACAATACCAAAATTCAACCAACATCCAATCTGTAGAATTATCATAATCGTACCAAAACCGTCGCAATTTGTTTAAAATTCGATTCGGTATGATTATCATGCACGACGAGACCCATCGCGGGAATGTCCACAAACACCAGCTTATCTCCGGCGAGGAGAAGCGGTGCGCGGCCCTGTAGGATATTGCGCGTAATTGCCGGTGTAACGAACGACTTGTTTGGACCTGAAATTATCCCAATTTGGATACGTTCCAAGATGGACTACGTTAGGTCAAAATTATTTTTACCCAAATGCCCCATCGTGGTGATGACGATGTCGCAATCCTTGCCGCTGTAAAGCGTTTCACCGGAGACGGCTAGGTCTTTGATGCCTTCAAGTATCTCAAAGCGCGCATTCTGCTTGCCGTTTACAATTTTACGGACCTGCAGAAAGATACCACGTGTAAGAGGAGATATAAGAGGTTAAGGGTTAAAACTGACGGTGCCAACATCGTCGCCTGCGTAGAGCACGCCATCGGCGGCGATGAGCTTCCAGAATTCGCCAGTCTCCTCGACGATGGTGCCCTTGGGCTGCAGGTCGAGCGTCCACGCCTTGACGGTGCCGTCGTTCGAGCAGGAATATACCGTATCGTCGATCGCCGCCACCGAGTAGATCGAGCACGGATGCGCTTGCACTTCGCCAATCTTCTTCAATTGATCATCCCATTTCTATTCACAAATAAGTATATAAACATAGATAACGTTTCGTTAGAATAAGTGTTTTGAACTTGCGATTATTTTGCCATCGTCAGCGCCGCTGTACACAAACTTCTTGTGCATAATCAGGGAGTTCACGTCGAAGCCGTGCTTGTCGTCGTCGTTGCATTTCGCTAGAAACTTCATTGCTCACTTCAGTAGTTGTACACTCACGTAAAGACTTTGGAGGAATCGCATCCAAGCTACAGTCGGGGCATCTTAAATACCATCTCGGGGATTATTTTTAGCTTTCGAACACGGAAAGCAAAGCACTCGCACGCGCCGCATCGCACGTATTCCACTTGGAAGAACTCACTCGAATTAAACACACGCTGGAAATAACTATTATATAAATAAGTACTAAGATGGAAGCCGAAGAGAGAAAAATTCCAGATTCCCCTCAAAAGAATGCAACCGAAAATTTGGAACAAAATAATATTTCATTAAAACATAATGCTTAAAACATAGGTAATATCCATTACATTTCCATCGAAAAATAACTTTCGCGAAAACTATACATATAAGAGAGATTAATACCGAATTAAATCATATGCAATCATTTGTGATGGCCGGAAACAAAATGCGAGGCTGCTGTCCACATTCCGCGCTTCACTTCCCACGCAATAACGTTTATTAACGTCTCCATATTCCACGCAACGCATCGCTAACAATTTGTGTCATTATCAATCTCATTGTTTTGTCATTCGTATGGAATGGAACAGAATCGTTAGGTATTTTGCACACTACCTACCTACTTACAATAATTATAGAGTAGGTGCAAACCAATGTGTTTCCATACGTTCATACACAGTTTCGAGTGCATCAATGAAACAAATCACAATTGCAAAGTGTCCTAAATGAGCAACACTCACAATCAAGACTAATTGCAAGTTTATTAAGTAATCCGACAACTTGAACATTAGGTGACTGATGCATATTATGTGCAATCGGGGGAGGGCAGCAGGACTAGAATAAGAAATAATACATTTAGACTTCATCAGTCACCATCAATTGTCATTCGTCTTGTTTCGTTTTTGATTCATGGACCAATCAACTCAAACAAAGGCACACGTTTAATGCAATGTTCGTATTTTCGTTGAGAAAATGGGGTCGTCTTTCATGTTTTCTTTTTGATTTCCACGCGAGCTCTATCATCTCAATAGCGTAAATGTAAAATATAGGCCACGGGTCCATCCGTTTAAGCAACACACTCCAACACACGTTACATATCCGATATGCATCTAATGATAATTAACTTTCTTCTTCTTCTTCTGCACTAATACTGCGCGAACAGCAGACAATGAATTGACTGTGATAGGGAGACACTTGTGTAGTAATTGTATGGTGCAATTTCCTGCTTCTTTCTCATTTGGGAAACAAGTGCCCGGAATTCTGCTGCGCTCTTGTGTGCTTTTCGTGTGCATATCATCAATGTGCGTCTAAGTTAGTTATCTATTGCGTATTACTTTGATTTCGTTTTGAGCAATTCCAACAAACCCAAATTTTGTGCCGCCTGTCGTCTTTGTACTAAACACTAATCGATGAGATTCAGCGATTTCGATCCGTTCAGCGAGGCATCAGTGAATCGTGTAGCTGGTGAGCGGATCGAAGGTGGCGATGTTCTGCGCGTGCCGCACGCTGCGATAGCCCCACAAGCGCATCGCCGGCGCGCAATGCTCCTCGATGTACTGAATCTCGCTGGCGTTGAGATCCGTGCGCCAGTGAAAGGGCGCGCTCTTCGAGTCGCGATACGTGCTGCTCACGCCGCCGATGTTCGACTTGGTGTGCAGCTCGAGAAAGTCGACAACGTTCGGATGCAGGTGCAGGCCGTAGAAGTCGAAAATGTCCCGCGTGGTCGCCACCGGGTTCAGGGAAAGATCTTCATAGCGTAGTGCTCTAAATAGAGCAATCATTAGATGGAGGATATTGTAGGGTTGATGAGGCGACCTACTTGAAGGTATTAGGGTACTTCTCAAGGAGCTGCGCGGCCGCGTTGTAGTCGTCCACCATGTCGGCGCAGAGCAGATCGGCGCGATCGCAATCCGGATTGCCAGGACACCAATCCCGGTGTTTGCGCGATTGCAGCGTGCCTCTTGGATCGCGCACCAGCAGCAACACCTTCACGTTCAACCTACAAAAACCACGCGTTTACAATAACACCGAAGCAAATTTCAATCAAATCTCTTACATTTCATCGCGGAGTAGCTCTTCGGCGAGGCGCAATCGCAAGCGCACCGTTTTCATCATTTGAAACGGGAACAGCCGGCAGAAGTCGTTGAGGAACGCCGGCTCCCAGCACAAACGCGCCGGTTCACAGCGCTGCCACAGGCGCACGTTATGCGTGAAGAGATACTCGTGCGTCTTTCCATACTCCAGATACGCGCGCATCTCCTGGTAGTCGCAGTTCAACAGGCTCTTCAGCGCGGTGAGCGCCGACTCGGCCAACGGTGGACCGCGCACCTGCACAATGCCGTAGTCCAGCAGCGGCTCGTAGTGGTAGTACGTGCCGGGCACCGCGTTGAGGATGTCGCCGAGGAACGTCGAACCGGAGCGCCACGTGGTGACGACGACGCTGCGCAGCGGACGGCCGCCAGCAGCTGGCGCATAATCACGCCAGCTTTCCCCATCGGCGGCGAACACATAGTCGCGTGTCTCCTGCGCGAGCGTGTAGCGCTGTCGCGCGAGCACCTCGCGGATGAGCGGCGTCGACGCCGCGTCGGAGAGGTTGAGCGCGCCGTCGTCGATGAGGCGCGCGTCCACACCGGCGGCGCCGCCGTACCGCGACACCGCCTTCTGATTGTAGACGATGAGCAGCACGCAGAAGACGGTCACGCAGCCGAAGCCGACGAGGTTGACGCGGGTGATCATCGTTCTACCTCCGTGGAGGAGGGAAGGTGCACACGTCAACTGGCCTTCTTATTCATGTTGGTGTCGTCTGGGGACACCCGGGGTGTGTTTACATGGGATGGCGTTTTTGTTGATTGCGTGTGGGAATTTCGAAAGGGGCCACTTAATTACGGTCTATGCATAATTCGATGCGAGTTTCTGGGAGGAGCGGCGAATGGTGGCGGCGGCGACGGCAGCGGAACGACGACTGCGGTTGCGCCGCGCGCGCAACCATTCTCTCCTCGTGTTCTCGTATTTCCATTGCCACTTTTTACTTGTTCATTAGTTCATGGCATTCATAGCATTCGCCGCAATTCTCCATCATGTTTATTGCATTCGTTTGCTGGCGAGTACATATTTGCCATTTGCTAGTTCTTTGATCTTAATAATAGCGTGGAATTAGAAAGGACTATTGATGATATTTGCCAGCGACGGCGGACGCACCTTCGTGCAAAGCATTCGCATTGTCATCGTTTTTATCCAAAGTTTCATAGGAAATTTATTAAATCGGTCAAATATCAAATTACATGAAAATTGTTGAGCCCCGGCCAGCGAAAAAAACATGTATCGCATGTAGAGTTTCGTTACGAATCGATAAAACATTAATTTTTCATCGTCGCATCGTCGAGGGCACCCGGCAAAACTTTTATTATTGTTAGAAACGAAACGACAACTACTATACGAAAAGTAATCTATTCAAATTAGTCGAAATCGATATCAAATTGCGTGTGAACGCAACCTAGGTCGGTTGAAAGATAGCAAAATCGCATCTATGGCAAACAAAGAAATATCTAACATCTAACAATAAATGCGTTTTATTTATAAAGCTGTTGGATGAATAGCCGAGCGAGATTGATTATCAACCGCGCAGCAATGGAATTTAATAATGCAATTACCCTATTTTTATTTCCCTACGGCTCTTCTATTGCTCCGCGTTTTTATTCTGTGATGAAATTCTCAGAGCGCAGTCCAATTCACACATTGCACACATCCAAGCATTTTAATTTCTATCGATTACCGTTAGATGAAGAAAAAAGTAGGAGATGAAGATGAAGAAGAGAAGAGGCAACAAAACTAGTTCATAACGACGAATTTATCGTTTGCTAGAGTTTGTTTCATACATCGTTAATTGAAATACATTTCCTATTCGATAAAAAATGTGAGTTTATATTTTTAGTTTCATGCATTGACGTATTCAACATTATTTATTGGTTTGCGGTTGATAATTCATAGGATTTCGTATAGATATTAAATTACGAGCCTGTCCTTGTATGAATTATATGGCGGAAATATTCATTAATTTGCGAATAATGAGATTACACTTACGAGTGTTTGCGCAAAGTTATCTAGAACTAGGAAAATAATCCTTTCGGACTTAAACACATAATTACATGATTACACGAGATGAGAACAATAATAATTTAAAAGTAAATCCTTGAATTAATCATGTATTTAATTGCAGTAATTAATGAACTAGCAGTATTTCACTCATTCACTCTAGAAAATAATTTGTAAGCACCAATTTCCGAATTTTAGCGCATATTTAAGTCGTTAATTAAGTAAACTTAAGAATACTGTATAACGGGTTGACTATAGTAAAACCCTACAAATGGAATAAAATTCGCAACAAAATCGATACGAAAAGTATCATCGTAGGATTGCAAAAGTAAATCAACAAATATTTATTATTCGTGAAATGATGGAATCGCGTGCACGCGTAAACCGCACAGCAATCACACCGGAAATGCGGCAATAATTAGGCGTCCCATTACTGGACATTAAGCTACATAAATAATGCGAATTTGCGAATTAATTTAGATTGCGTTTTGCCTGTATGCATATGCATTCAGCCTCCGCATTGTAAATTATAGTTTTTAAATCGTCCATCGATTGTTGGATATGAAACGTTGTGTTTTCGCGTTTTGATTTATTCATGCCACTGTAAATCATGCATGAAATCGATTGTCCTGCCGGTGTGAATTAACACACTTTAAATCTAATTATCATAAATTCACAATACACGTGTTTTATATGCTTAATGAAAGGTTTATATCTATGCTGCGAAAAACTTATGGTGTGTTTCAGATGGGTTTTGATTTTGGCGCCGCTCTGGTTTTGCTGCAGAGCAGGCGGAGATGGTGCGTGGGCGGATTTCAACAAGCAATTCTTTCTATCGCATGGCGGCGTGGATGCAGCTCACTCGCTTCGGATAGTTGGAATCGTATCAAAACAGGCAGGCGTCACGGCGCGGCGGCAGCGTCAGCCGAACGCGCTCGCAGGCAGCCCGCCGCCGCCGCCGCCAGTCGAATCGGTGTCTTCGGCCGGTGCGGGTGCGGGTCTTTTTCCACACCGATCCAATTACGCCAGCAAAACAATAGACGTGTGACGACGAAAGGAGCAATGCGACAACCAAGTGTGATGGTGCGATCAAAATAGAAACGCATCCATTCCGTTGCGTGCCGCCAAAAGCTAGTAAGTAAACACCAGCACCGTCCCGCTACGGAAATAAACAAAACGAGAGCAGGCGGATGACATTCTCGCGCGAAGAAGACGACGTTGACGGCGTGCGCGAGAGAAAGATGGGAGGCAGCGACGGTCGGCGGATGCTGTGCGGTGGACCGACCACGACGGCGACGGCGATGTGAACGAGGAGGAGGAGGAGGAGGTGGTAGCCGCACTACTCATCTTCGACTCGCCCCGGCAGGCGGTGTGTGTGTCAGTCAGTCTCGCCGCCGCAGCACGCAGCAACGGGCGGGCGGGCATCAGCTTAGTGTGTGTGTGTGATAAATCCGCAATCCGTTTATCATCGACCCATGGCATAGATAATCGAGCGTGTGCCACCGGAAGGAAGTGCGCGCTGATACGACACTCTATTCCGCTGGACCTGCTGCGACTTGGGATAAGAGAACGGAGGGTGCGGAGGTGGCAGAAGAAGGTGGTGTTCGATGACCAAGGGCATAACCTCACTACCAAACAGGAGCAGCGAACGGAAGCTCCTCTGCGGGAGCTCCTTCAGGCGATGTGAGTAGTGTAACTTTTGCCCTCCTTCAATTTTGCTTCCTTCTTCCCCGGTTGCGCGATCGAACGAACAGGTTTGCATAGGAATGCCGTTGGTCGTTAGAAATACGGTAGACATTGAGCGCATTTGCAAGCGGATGGAATGCAGAGTATTTAGATAACGCATTGCGCATTTGCGAGTTGTTGAAAGTGGTGTTAATTAGCGAACCGGACGCATTTTTTTCCTGCATGGTTATCAGCTTTGCGTGCGCTATAATTAATATGATGTTTGCATACACATATATGGCCTTAATTGACAAAGAGGATTAGTTCTAATTAATAACGTTGAGTTAATCCCTCGCACGAAATTTGCGATCAAGCAAAAAAAAATAGCTTGTTCATTCACCTCGTTTGTGTTTTTTTTTTCGGTTGTTGCCTTCCATTCGATTGTTAATTCAAAACTCGAAAATTTAACAAGTTAACAAGTCTTCTTACTTCGTACGGATCCACATGGATGGCTGAGCGCCTATTCTTCTTCTTCTTCTTCAAGTTCTTGGCGCGCAGCACGGAATTTGAATAAATACGTCGAGAGTTGTGCAAATTTCGGGGTTCGTCGGCATTATTTATTCATTCGGTTTAGTACCCGTCTTCGCTCGCAATTGCGAAATCATAAATAAGACGGATTTTCGACCAGCTAGCGTCTAGTCATTAAGTCGTTTGACGGGTATACAATAATAGTAAAATACTCTAACGTGATTATTATGACACAAGCGCCGACGTCAGCAGAGCATCAACATCGTTTGATGATTGCGAGCGATACGAGGATAAATGTATGCGAAACACGAGGCGCATCGTAAAACGCTTGAGAGACGACAAGACGACAAGACGACAACTCACCCCTCCCGCTCGTTTGCTTTTCGGCGGAACGAACGACTTCCGGTTCCAGCGTCGCGTCGCGCCCCTGTCGCCACTTCGAATTGTAATCTAATTGCTGGCACAGCCGGAAATCGGAAGATGCCGAAATTAGGCGTCCTCTCGAGTGATTTATTCGCAAACATCGTTTGCCACAGGAAACACGTAATTTTTTTTTAAACTTTATTCATTGATTTTCTTAAATTTTCTAATAGCTATACATCATATAGTAATACATATATGATGAGAATAAAGTGGTAGTGATCCTGGTTGGGGGGTTGAAGAACGCCAACGCCAGCCGACACTAATTGGCAATTACAATGCGCAATTTGTGCGGCGATCACGTTCGCATAAATATCTATAATAGGGAGGACGCCCGACGACGGACGCCGTGGCGCCCAACAAAACCCGACCGATGAATGCGAATTCAATTCGAATAATAAATGGCAGGCAAGAGCCCCGTGGGTGAGAGGGGTGGGTCTTTTATGCGGCGCGTTCTACATGCTATTCCACATTTTTAGCATGTTAATTTTTGTTTTGATTATTTTACCAATCAATTCTTCCGGATGGGATTATTAGTATGGTAAACGTAATAAAGAGCAAACTCTTAATGCGAAGAAATAAGTAGCAAAAGACTTCCCATGTAGTCTAGCCAAGTCGGAAGACAATAAAATCACTTGCTCATTCGTTGCTGCTCTTGTCTTCTCTTGTAGACATCGACGGGTTTAATTGGTGGCCTGGTACCGGGTCGTGTAATTGATGACATTGCCTGCCGCCATCGGAACCTATCATTTCGCGGTATAGGTAGGCGCCGCCGGATGGCATGTGAATTCAGCAATAAAACAATATCCACAGCCATTGTTAGCGCATCATTTAATGGCTTAACATGGCTAGAGCATACGCCTTGGTTTTAGTGCTAAAACCGAGCACACCCAGCTCAATTGCAAAGGGATAATCATGTTCTCAACTCAAACTCAAACTCACTTCTTCACTTCCTCATTATTACGATTGCTTGTTACACTTGTTACCACATAACATGCGCGTTATACGTATGTATGGTACATACCTACCTATTTTATAGTCGCTCGCAGTTCGCAGTTGTTTCGCATAATTCGCATTATAACTAATTTGGCGCGTTGGGCTGGGAATAATGAATAGATCCTCCCAGATCGTTATCAAAAACGCCAACATCCGGCGCGGGTATGGCGTAATGCGCAATGCATAACGAGTTTCGGGCGTGAACACCGACGACGACGACGATGATCATCGCTGTCGCGCCTCGGACCAAGCGGCTAATTGTTTAAGTAGAGTGTGTCACCTCTACTTTCAATGCCGCTGTTGTTTAACTAAATGAAGTTGTTAGATGGGCTTGCTTGCCCATGCCAGCTGTGTTCCAGCGATTAACTTTTATTTCTCTGCCGACGCGCCGCATAAGAAAAACCAGCAAACGCATATGTGCATCGGGCGTTAGTTAGTAATTAACTTGGTGGTAATGCTTATTTGTTAAACACATGTATTTATGACTAAGAAATTAAGTGCCTTATGTGTTTTTTTTGCGATATGAATCGTCTTTAATCCTTTGTTGAAACTGATAATTGCTGATATTGATTTGCGATAGAAATCGCATAATTTCGTAGTTCGTTATACTTATAGTGCAAATCGAAACTTTCGCTCATCACTCACAATCGATGGTGAGTAGCACTTTTACAACAATTTACATTTCGAAGTAAATTCTAGCCGAATTTCGCTTACGGTGCGGTATGCGGAGTAGAAGTAGCGTGCAGAATGGAATATTTAACATCGTTATAAGGTTGAGTGGCGCGTGGCGTAACAGGTGAATAGCGTTTCAGGCACGTGGTGCACGTGCGGCCGGTTCGGCCGGAGCCCGTCAATTGTGTAACGCTGTATCGATGGATGGTCAGTAATGAGTTTTATTCATTACGTGTACTTTCATGTCCGTACTCTCACCTGCTGTACAGTACGAGTACAATAGGCGCCGACATAATACCCATACTTTGGTTATTATTACTTCTTGTGTGTTGTGTTGTGTTATTTAACTGCTAAACACTTTAGCTCTTTACTTAAGTAACCGATGCGTGGCTGACATTTATTGTTACGTGGCAGTCGCGCCACCGCCGCCGCGAACGATGATTAGATTTCGTGGAAGTTTATCAATCGAAATTTTGGTGCATGCCGGAAACAACGCCCGCGACATTCCACATTGGCACTCATTTACATTTATTGCAGCAAACTGCAGCATTACTCGAGTGAAAGTTGAGAACAATCGACAACGCAAACCAAACGCATTGAAAAAATTACACACCTGTATGTATTTAATGACGTTTTTGAATTCGTAATTTTATAGCTACATAAATATAAATCATATTTATCGATCAATACCATTGTTTAACATGTCGACAAGATAGTTTTTTTTTCCATTTGGAATTTATTGATGTCATTGCTTGATTGCTTGATTTCTTATCAATTCTTATCAAATAACAAACACGAATCTATCATTATTCACGACATGCGAAACATAAATATCTTTGATTTGCAAGTTGTTCGCAGAATTTACAGTTGTTGGACGCAAATAGTTTATTCTAACAATAAAAAGTTGTAGATATGACCTTGTTGGGAATCGACCTCAGGAGGCGAACTGAAACCCGAATCATTCCACCATCTGAAGCCAAGATGTGCCTAATAACTGTAGCAGCAAGCAACCGAGGAAAAAAAAGTGCCCAGCGATCATAATAACAACTCGTTAAACAAAACGAACGGTTTATTTCTCACATCGCCAAACGCGCGTCGCTCTTTCTTCATCGCGGCCCACCATAGAATTTCATCCAAGATTAGATATGATTAAATGTAATCTTCGTCGTTGCGCTTTAATTCGACATTCGACGTTCGACGGTTCAACGCCGATTGCACATTAACATGCCGCATTCTTTCGTTAATTTCGTCTGATTGTGAGTGGTTTTTATATAATAACCATAGGTACTTACTCGTTACTTGAGTATGCTCGTAGTTGCGCCGAAAAGAAAACGGCGTATGTTGAGAAACATCCGAATTATTTATTCCGTGAAGTTTTTATTTGAAATAAATGGCTTCCGCAATTAAAAAAGCGGTTTGCTCGCGGTGGGGTTGCGTGTCGCACACACGCACACGATAAGTGTCGAATTTATTAAATTTTAAATTCCTTACATAACACGTTATTAGTTAGAATAATTATTTCGGAATTCTAATCATTTCAACCAATTCCAATCACTGTTATTACCTTGGCAGGAATTATTGAAATTGACATTGATATGGCTTGAAGAAGTCATTGATAGCATCAATAATACTGTATGGTTCTTGGTACTTAAGTACTTTGCTCACGTGTAGTCATAGCCATGTCAAGGTGAGCGCTTGCACCAATTTCCAGTCACGTTTTTTTTTTCGACAATTCTTTAATGTTAATACCTTCCAACTCAACTTTCATTAGCCGCTCACCTTAAATATCTACACGACGCCTACAATTTCAATCCCCCTGTCGACAAGTTAAAAGTAGTCACTTATCATTAATATGCCGGCCGCATGCGTTAATTTCGACCTTTTCATAGTTTGTGACTGCAGTTTGAATGGCTTGTGCAATCGCCGCTGTAACAACGGTGGGCCCGCTTAAGTAAGCTAACGAGAATCGCAGAGCGCGAAATAAGAGCGTTGGAATTGTGTTTAATTGATGGCGCAAGCGCACTGGCACACGTGAAACGAAATTTAATGCGAATCGAATTAAAATGTTGCGTTTCACAAGCGACGCACGGCCACGGCGCGGCAGCAGCGTCTTTAACGCTAATGCGAAACCAATTTGTTAGGCTTAGACATTACGCATTGGAGTCGTGGTTATTTTTAAATACTTACTCGCGCGCTGGTGGCATTCGGTGCAAGTCTTGTTAAATTATGCGTCCCGATCAAGCTGGAAGCGATAATCAATGCGACACAACGGCAAACTGCGCAATACGTCGTCTAAATTGAGTTATGCCGAAGCTCTAATTAACGCACCATTATATTGATAAAATTTGACAAGTCTCCTCCTCCTATTCACCCAGTCATCCAAGAGTTTCGATGCAATGCGATTCTCCTCTTCTATTGTTATCGAAATGGCCTGCTGCAATCCAATTTCGCACTCGCTGTGAATTTGAATTTGAAATTCCAATCGAAATTCGAATCGAACCACCAAAACTTCCACTGCAATTCCAGTAATATTATCAATTATAGAGCGCAAGTGGAAAGTTATTTAATTAAACGCGAATTTCGAGCGAATCGGGTGTTATCATCCAAAACCCACAACCGGATGCAATTCTCCTGCTTATCTGTAATCCCAGCTTTGTATTACATTTCAAGTTATTTTCATAATTCTAGGCCCATATGCCGTGCCTATTGATTCATTTCGTTGATGGTATTTAATGATAATTGTTACATTACTGGAATCTGATAACGCTTAATGCTTAATGGCTTAAATGTTTCCCTTTCTTTGGCCCGACGCACGACGCGACGCAGGCTAATCGGTTGATTACAAAAAGTATCCGTGCTGATGGTCATGACGATGATTACCCACCTATGATGATGATGATGATGAAATCAATTTGCCCTCCTCAAACACACCAACGCAACGCAACGCAACGTGGTTGTTAATGTTTGCCGTCGAAAATTCATTTGTCCTCCATGCTCTTCCATACTTAAGGTATAATATTACTTTCTTTGCTATTGTTTACTTGCTGGGTAATGTCAACTCGCATTTGTTGCTATGCGTCGAAATCTTTCTTCGTCGGATGAAGAAGGTAAAGCGGAAAAAATTTAGAGGCTTGGCTCTTAAGTATTTTTAGACGTGGACAATAACAAATTGCGATGGTGAAATGCCGATTTATCGGAGCGCTCGGAGAGCCATCAATTTTGTGTCAATCAAAACGCACTCACGCAAATGAATGGATCGCAACCATAACGTTTTCTTCTCTTGTTTTATTTTTGTTTGACCGATCGTTATCATCGTGGGGCAAGTGTTTGTTGTCTCGAATGTAATGATGTTGTTTGGCTGCATTGAAAACACGCAGAAGTGAAATTCCCAGCCGCGTTTTCGTTTTCACCTCAAGTTGTACCCGGTAAAAATGTCAACAAATAGCAAACTGGCTGCGTTCGTTCGTCCAGATTGCGCTCGTGCGCTTACCATCTCGACGTCGTTAATGTTAACACGCGTATAATTGCCACTTCTTTCCTGCCGCTCACCATTTGGCTAATGCTGCCTGCAATTGCGCCAAGCATGCCGCCAGTGAAAGTTTGAAATAGTTATTAGTCATCGTTGCACATTTATGATTGCGACATTGATCATTGAACATTTATGGTTGTTCCGCCACTGTTGATCGAGGGATTGAGACATTGATCACATCCAACGCAGTTGGTTTCACATCTTATGAATATTTCATTCGAATAGCACTCTTTTTATATCCAGCCGAAAAAATGTGGACTTGCCTGTCACCTTCTTGGTTTTAATTAGTCGTATGCGTAAATTATCGACAAGCAGAGCTCGATCGTTTGCAATCAACGGATCGGCGCGCGGAGAAGAGAGCCAACTCTCGGTCAAGGCCAGTTTTGTGTCGGCGCCCAAAACGTAAGAACCGGAATTTAGGTTGATTCGGAATTAATTCCCCACCTCCTATGTCTCTCGAGAACCGCGCGCGCAGAAATTGTTAAGTCCATCATTCAATTTCTGCATCGGCAACTCTTGAATTAATTAGTACTAGTGGGCAGGGCGTGTAGTAGGTAGCTCACGACTCACGAGTTGGACTAGTTTCGTAATTACAATATTCCATTCGCCGCCGCCCGACTGCCAAGTAATTGCGGAAAATGCTCGGCTACGTACGGAACAAACAATTGATTGATTTCTGCGATAATGTGATGGGAATGAGGATGAGGATGAGGAAGGCTTGACCTTCGACCACTCTCGTCACGACTTGCGGTTGTAGTGGTGAATGTATGCTCAACAAGCCAAGAGGAGGCTAATTACATCATTCGCAATGTTCGTATGGTTCGTATTATCAATGACTACTTGAAATTTTACTATCCCGCGCGGCGGCTAATTTATTCGTTTGAAAGATTGGCGGGTTGGAAGGATGGAAGCGTAATTGAAGGTCGATTTTGTTTACTTGGCGTCTTTCATTACGCATCATCGCGTTAATCACTCGCGTGGATAACAATATTATGCATAAAAGGATTTTATAGCCATTATTATTATTTTCCTATTTTAGTTAATGGTGATTGATAAATTTCAAGGTATTTCTTCATATTCTTTAACTTTATGGTTATGCTCTATTGTTGACGTGTCAATTTTTCCAATTGCAGATAGCAATTAATATTCAATTACTTATTATCGATAGATTATAAATTTTAATGGGCGAAAATGAAATCATCCACCGCCATAAAATTGTGAATTTCATTAATTAGCGGATTTAAAGTTGGAAAAATAAATAGTTAGTGATTTAAACGGATAGAGAATACTTTGATAATGTAAAACATGATGTAATTTGCACTCTGGGATACCTGGTAAGGTCGCGTAATTGAAATCGCTGATGATTAATCATCATTATCATTGCGATGAGGCAAAATGACGTCGGCGTCGTTCATTCATCGAATAAATCGATAATAAAATAATGAAATAAACCCGGCACCTGCCGAGGTGGTGGCCATCAGCATCCCATCTAATTACTCACCGAATTCGTCGAAGTGCTCCGCGTGCGGGCAAAAATTCCATTCCATCGTCGCAATTTGTTGATATAACGTTTTTCTCATCTCATCTCGTCTCGTCTCGTTTCTCGCCGTCCCGGCCGGCCGGCCGCGGTGGCGAAGAAATGCATGCGGGCATAATAACGGGGCAATCGCTCGCGCGACAGAAAAGATGACCGGTGGCCACATACAAAATGATGATGATGATGACGACCGCAAAAGTGCCTATCGCTAGAAAACATTACGCTACGCATTCGATAATTCCTCCGCATTGCGCATCGCATGTTGCCGCCAACCGACAACACACTCGTATACACACAACATTGTTGTGTGGTGCACGGATGCACCTCTTGCAGTCCAGTACGTCTTCTTGAGAATTACGTACGTACACGACATGAGTGCGCCTCGCGCGCGGCATTCCTCCATGCGAAATAGCGCGACAAAACGACGCGAATAAATAGCCACAGCGGCGGCGGCGGCAGCGCGGGCATGCCCGAACTCGGCGAAACCTCACGCGCAACCACTTACTACACGCGATGTATAATAAGTAATATAAGTGTACAACTGCAACGCGCACACACGCCATCGAGCAGTATGCGAAGCGAAGCGTGTGTTGGGATTCCTGCATTCTTAATTGCAGTGATACCGTTTACGGGCATGCTTGCGACCCTTCCGTCCCGTCGCGCCCGGCCACTTTGAATGCTAATGCTAACGATTGAAATCGAAATTGAATAAAAGCTAGCCGGTGTGCTAATCAAATTATCAGTTTGCTGGCTGACGCCATTGGCATCGATCCGTTGCGCTAATCGTCCGAATCCGTTTGCCTTGCAGATGCGGCCGCAGTTGGCGTGAAGACCCCGCCGACGCCGTGGCGCTGTGATGTGGCGGCCGCCGTTCTGTCGACCGCCGCCCGGACGTAAAAAACCACCACCAACGCAGCAGCAGCACCAGCAGCAGCAGCAACATTGAGTGTGGATCCCCCCAAAATTCAAGTGCAAATAACACAAACTACGACCAATCATGAGTCGACGCAACCTAGTGCTGAAGGTGATCTGCGGCGCGCTTACCATCTACCTCGTCGCGCTCTTCCTGCTCAACCGCCCGACGAGCAACTTCATCCGCGAGCTGCAGCAATCCGGACGCAATCTAGCCGCGTTGGAATCGCAGCCGGTCGCACCTCCTGTGGATATTGTCGATCCACCCATGGAGTTGAAACTACCCCCAACCGTTGGCGAGACTGATGGTGGCTCGTCCGTCATCCAAGTAATACCACCACGCGGTGGTGGTGCGGCTGAGGAACAACCGGCTGAAGAACTGCAGGAGGAAGTGCCCGACGAACCACAGCAGCGCTTCCAACAAGAGGAATCACCTGCTGTCGTCGTCGACGAGCGGACGGAAGAGCAGCGTATTGGGGAGGCGGTGCGCGCATACACCGCGTGTCTGGACCGGCCCGTTGTGGCGCGCACCCAGCAGCGCGGCGATTACTGGGTGCTCTACAACTACGTGCGCGCGCGGCGCACGCATCGCTGCCACGAGAGCATCACGTACACGACGCACGCCGACTACACGTTCCTCGACAACCTGGTGCCGCTCATCGAGCGCTGGCAGGGCCCGCTGAGCATTGCGCTGCACGCGCCCGGCACCGACTTTGCCGCCACGATGGAGTCCATTGGGTACCTGCGCGACTGCACGTCGCCGCTGGTCAAGGAGTTCGTCACGTTCCACGTGTACTTCAGTACGCGACATGTGCCAAAGGAGGTGAGCCTTTCAATGCCCCCCAGTCCACAATCGATTTAATAATATGCGCCTAGCAACTTATTCGCAGCATTGTTTCCGCTGCGACAACAGCATGCCTTTTCCGTGCGCTGGCGCTGCTTTGAAATCGATAGCAAGTGGATTGAAACGTTGCGTCGAAGAAAACGCGTTTGTAGAAGAAGTCGGCGCGCGTGCATGTGTTTCTATTTATAAACGCGCATGCATCGTGGCATAGCGGCGGCAGGTAATAAACTTTGAAACTTTCATTAACCTGTTACACGCCGCATATAGGTGGGTAGCGTATGCGTTGGTCCAATCGAAAGCGGCGGAGACGGTCATTCCGTGCGGTAATAATATTTTAATTATGCGTCGGAGAATTTGCTGGATTAATAACCAATCAGCCGGGGCGAGGTTATCGGCTGGAAGCAGAGAACTATTCTTGTTCTTCGTTATAGACTTCATGTTACCTATTCAAATTGCATTAATTATTTCTATTGATTTTCGCACTCTGATTAGCAATGAGGCCGCACCGAAACATTCACTTTACAAATGCAATTTATTATTACTTCCTCTTAAAGTAAATTGCTGGGCATTTGCGTTAAAAATTTAGGCTGTTTTTAACGCATAAGGAATATTAACAAAAACCGCGTCGTGAAGTGGATCAAACGCTAATGCCGCGAATGTTTAATCATATTTATCAGCGGATCGAAACGCAAACACACGGGGAATACTGTAATACGCAGTGTATTTCCTCGGCGGCGCGGCGCGCGCCGAGAGATATTCGATTAAAACTTTTCAGCGTTGCACTAAATCCCTTTCTCGTCCCGTTACACACAATTACGCGCGCGCCGCGCATTGTTGATCCTGGCACCGACGCACTTTGCGCCCGGATGCGATATGACAAAGCCGCTCCGAAACAATCAAGCTCAATTCGCGCAGACCCAGGAAGGAATGACTGGTGTTAATCCTTTTTTTTTGCCATTGCGACGCAACATATATGCCCAACGGCGGAAACAAATTGGCGACATTGCAACCAAAATCTTTACTGACGGAATGAAAATGAGAAAAGACACAATTTGCGTGTTTTTCGGGATGTATTATAGTTGTAGTCTCTTTGTGTTGACGGAATCGATACCAGAGTACTGTAGGGGCGTCGTCGTCATGACGAATCAACAAACTCTCTCAAATACTACAAAAAATGGAGGGCGTCGTCGTTTCTTGGGATGTCATTGAACCGCACACTATATGCAGCTTGGTTTCCAGGTGCCGCGTCACGATCGCGTCTTCGGCGAGGCGCACAATTGCTCCGTGACGCCGCCGTACATGAACGCCAGCGTCGATCACATGTACAAGACGCAGAAGAAGCTGCTGTATCCGGTGAACGTCGGACGCAATGTGGCACGCGAGACGGCGCTCACGCACTACATCCTCGCGTCCGACATCGAGTTGTATCCTACGCCGGCGATCATTTCGAAGTTTCTCGCGATGATTGCTAGTAATGCGACGGCGCTGCGCAGCAGCAAACCGAAGGTGTTTCCGCTGCACCTCTTCGAGATCGCCGCCGATCAGCGCGTGCCGGAGAACAAGACGGCGCTGAAGGCGATGGTCGGCGGCGGCACGGCGCTGCCCTTCCACAAGAAGCTCTGCGCCGGCTGCCACAGCATACCGATGGGCAAGGAATGGATGGCGGCGAACGAGACGGCCGGTCTGCACGTCTTCCACGTCGGCAAGCGTATGGGGAAGTTCGTGCACTGGGAGCCGATCTTCATCGGCACGCACGCCGAGCCGCTGTACGACGAGCGCCTGAGCTGGGAAGGAAAAAGCGATAAGATGACGCAGGTGAGGGGTGATGTGGAAACACTAGCAGTGGAGGGTGGATGTGGTTGGGCTATAAATGTCAGCGTAAATATCACCACGACGGCGGCGGGATAATTAAATCCAGCGGCGGCGCGAAAAGGCCACCACTGCCGCAGGCAATTACATGGCGTGTGTCGTTTTTATATAGTCAACAAATTGCTTCGATACTAATTAAAACTATAAATTACTGAAATGTATCGCGTTTTTTTGTAGGGTTATGCGCTGTGCGTGCTGGATTACGAATTCCTCATCCTCGACAACGCGTTCCTGGTCCACAAGCCGGGGATTAAGGTGTACAAAAAGGATGCGAGGCGGGCGGCGCTCGCGGCGAAGACGAATCAGCTCATCAAGAAGATCATCGTGCCCGAGCTGCGCGTCATCTACGGCGTCAAAAAGGGCTGCAACGTCTAATCCTGTGTACACGCGCGCGATAAATGGAACTCAACCGCAAAAAGACAGACAATGCTATGTCGTGATTTAATTTTTGTATATATCACCAAGTGCTCACGCTCATATCAGCAAAAACTCCGCATCATCCCAGGCATCACGGTTCGCGTAGTGTATTAGTTTGTAATGTAATTTATAATTTGCTCAACCGTTTTCATTTCAATAGCCGTCTAATTAGTTCACGAACAAATTCTATACACGGCTTAAGCGTGATTCCATTCTCAGTTTGAGTTACTAATGTAAATACCTGTAGTAATTAACGAGGTGGGATGCACGTGCCGAACGTGTTGCACGTGCATCGAATTGCGTTTTGTGTCAATCACTCGCGATGCGCACATACACATGCATTTGTTCATCTGCCATTCATCGCGATCGTTAATTTAATTGGGCGCCTCTTCGTCGTCGCCGCCGTCGAATCACACAATCGATCGTAAAGCAAATACAACAGTGTATGACCCGTATTGCGCTAATCGATGTTTTCAATCAACACGCCTTTGTGCGATCGTTTGTCATTCGGCGCCAGCGAACGAAAGCGAACGTGTTTGGACGTAAGACATGAACCTAAACTGACCTAGTCGTACCCGTATTTTTGCGTGCTTGGTATGATTCGAATTGAGAGGTATTTAATTTAAGGACTTTTAGTAATATGATTAATGTGCAATTATCCTCCTCCTCCTCCTCCTTACCTTCCCTCTACACCAAGCAACAAGAGGAGCAATTGTCGCAAACATGCGTGCAAGCAGAACAATCGCTACGTTTTGTGCTGCGCTTATGCCAGAGAGGGCTTGTGATAACTTATACTATATAACTGTTGCGTAAAACTGCAGCATTCGATGTGAATATTTTATGTTGGATCAATCACACCTTGGTTTTACATATGAGAGTACGTATATTTCTGGATTGATTCGAATCGCGATTCGTAGCAAAATGTAGCCGTATTTTACTCTAGTTTGAATTGTACTTATTCATTTACGTATGTTTTTTAATTAGCGATTCGAATCGCGCCTGTGTACTGCTATGAATCACACACGAAATCATTTCCATGCGCACACACATGTATGTATTCTTCACCGTATTTATTTTAATCGTTGATGTGCCTTATTCACATGGTGATTTATATTATATATTATATATTGTATTCTAATACTTGTAGATTGATAATTATAGCCTTTAATTGAAGAACTTTAGCGAATACATGTTGGAAATGAATTCAATTTATTGTAAAACGAACTTAAACGAAAATGAACTTAATGGATATTAATATTTGATTGAAGAAAACATACTAAATACTTAATTTATATCAGCACAACGAGCTGTCTTGCGTTGTACGATACGACTAACAGTGATTTAGCGAAAAAAAATCAATGGGGATATTTGCCACCCCTTTGTGCGCGCAGAACGGTTACATCGTAGTACTTTTGTATTCATGTCACGTCGCAAAGCAATCAAATCAATAGCAATAGGTAGGCGTCATACGTAAAAGTCATGAGTAAAAGTTTGAAAGTTAAGATGTTCGCTCACGACAGACTATGGATAGACCTTGGATGCATTGAGGAATGTGCCATCTCGCACCGAGCGAGAAGCGCGTTGCGTCGCGTCACCGCACGGAATAATTACGCTGTTAAATGTTAAATCCACGATGCGGTAACGATTTCATCGTCGCTCATTTCGAATCGACACGTCGTTCGTTGTCGTTGTCTTCAAATTCTGTAAAACATTGTTGCCGATAAGTAAATTAATTATTGAAACTCTTCGAAGAGACTCAAAACATATACGGCACAATGTTTCGCGTGGTTATTTTTGGTATTTTCATCGCATTTGGTGAGTACTACGCAAAACTTGGTTCAAAATCAATTTGCTTTAATTTTCTTGTGTTAATTAACCGCATTTGCCTAATTTATCAATTACGAGTGAGCCATGACCAGCCATGAACAGCCTTGCATTGTATTGTTTTGCACGTATTTTGCAATTTGTTATTTGAGTTGCATCTGGCAAGTTTAGAACAATTCTATTTGAATTTGGATGTGATTTGTATGCTAGCAACGCAAATGTCAAGGTGTTCTTCTTTTAGCTTTTTTAACATTTGGTGAGTGGATAACAATAAGTGCTAGAAATTGCATTTAGAGACTTGATTCAACATCTGTATTTGTAGAAATTTTCATATGCACGAAAACAACTCACTTGTCTGATTCTGCAGCGCTAGCAACGGATTACGAAACTGTTTACCCGAAGAATCCGGTAGAAATATGTATTTAGAAAACGCCTTGGGACTATTGAATAATACCAACCATATTTATTTAGCGCAGCGGTCGGCAAACCGCCGCTCGCGGTACCACTTTGCCCAATTTATATTTTGAAAAACATAAAAATTTAGTAAGAGCCGGCACTGTCCTCGAGCCGTGCCTGCAACGTATGTAAAATCAAAATTCGCCAGTCAATGCCCAAGTTGAAGTGCAAGCCAGAGCGAAGATACTGCTAACTTTCTCTAATCTTGAATCGCTAAAGCACCTGGAGTGCGCGGTGTGTTTATCTGTCTCTTACTGTTACTCGAGCGAATGAATACCATTCGCACTGTCTAGCCTCACGTTCTCAGTAGAATTGCTATAGATGATCCGGTCATCTATTTGAGCAGGAGGTGAATCGAACAAACTTTTGCATTATTTTATGTCATTGCAATGCACGCTATGCTTTATATGATCTCAATCACCAAGGGCGGGTTATCCAAGAAGCGCAAGGGGTGCATGCCTCAAGTGCACTAAGTCAACTGCGCTCTGTGGGCTTCATGCTCTTAAATGCTTGCATATAGTCTTGTATTTCAAATGTGTACTATATAGGGTCCTATTTTAAAAATGCGCTTTTGGGTCTGTAACCCCTAAACCCGCCCTTGTCCACAACCCATGCTTACATTTTTCTGCTTGGACAACGCATGCATGTGCGTGGGTGCGTTTACATTCTTGGATTTATATTAATTACAGCATTTTGTCAACGTCTCCCGAACAACAATTACCAACGCGCAAATACAAACCGCTTCGTGAACGAGCCAACCAACGCGCTGACCAGCGGCGCTGCACCATGTCCGGAGCGCAATGGCACCTTTCCAACAGGTGCCTGTGATGCGTAAGCTATCCAAGTTCTTCTTAATCAGTTGAATCATTTTCATTTCCCTCATCTTCTAGCTACATAGAATGTAAGGAGGGTATCGGCGAGGAGAAACTCTGCCCGGATGGCCTCCTCTTCAATGCGGACGCACGCGGTTACCCATGCCAGTATCCCATCGACGTCGACTGCACCGGCCGCGCAGCGACACGTTAGTACTTTACTCTCTAGTACTTTCATTCTCTCCCTTTTCTTACCTTTTGGAATGAATGTTAACAGAACCACCGCAATCCACCGCCGATTGCCCGCGGCAATTTGGGTACTTCCGGCTGGGCGATGCCGCCCATTGCGGACAGTTCACCAACTGCGCCGCCGGCCGCGCGTTCACTTTCGACTGCCCGGAAGGGCTCGCGTTCAACGCCGCCACCTACCGCTGTGACTGGCCGGACCAAGTGCCCGACTGCGATGCGGAGGCCTTTCTCGGCTTCACCTGCCCACCGCCGCCGCCGCCCGACTCGTTCTTCGGCCACGGCGAAGAGTTTCGCTTCCATGCGTCGCCGGCGGATTGCCAGCATTATTTTGTCTGCATCGCTGGCCGCCCCCGCATGTACAATTGCGGCGAGGGGCAGGCGTTTAACCAGTTGACGAATACCTGTGATGGGGCTGAAAATGTAACCGGTTGTGCCACACAACCGCCAATATACTCAAGTCGTGGGTAGAAATAAATAATTAGCGTGTGGCGCCCTCAATATGTCCAACGTATTGCGCACGAAGCTTTATTTTTTATAGATTTGCAATTTATGTGCCTCCGGTACCTCGTCACAAACTCTTTCTCGGAATTGAATGTAATACATAATTTATGTATCGGAGTGAAAGTGCTAAAATTGCGCAAATGAACACTTGGAACAAATGTTTTCGGTCCATGGCATGTTTGATCATGCGAATCATGCGTCGGAAAACAAATACCTGTCGGTGATGTTCCCGTCTGCGACAGTGCGTCTTCTTGGTTCACTTTCCAACAATTTTCACACACGCACCAGGCAGAAGCACAGCCGTGGTGGAAGGAGTAACGGAGCGCTACGATGACGCCACCCACACCATCATCACCACCACCAGCACCGCCACCGCCTCTGCCGGCGGCGCAGCGCTACGTGCCGAACATGTACTCGACGGTGTGCCGGCTGTGCATGCAGCACGATGGCTACATGCACGGCATCTTCAACAACATCCAGGGCGTCGAGCGCAGCATCTCCAAGCTGATCGTCGACTGCACCGCGCTGCAGGTAATCCGCGTGCGAAACGGAGTTAACCTCCAAATACATACTGGAAACAGTGACCGGGGAATAGGAGTAATGCTGTTGTTTATTGCTGCAGGTCGCACGCGGCGATGGCTTGCCGAATTCCATCTGCCACCGCTGCCTCTACAAGATCGAACTGTGCCTCGAGTTCCGCCAGCAGTGCACCGTTTCGGATGCGACACTCCGCAACCATCAACATCAATACGACCACAACTCGCCGCTGCAAGAGAATGCCAACGACAACAACGGCCTCCTCGTCATGGTAGTGAACCCCAACCAGGCGGATTACGAGTCGGACACGGCCCCAGGAGCAGCAGTACCACCGGTGGTGGAAGAGCCGGTGGAAGAGGAGGCAGGCAGTGATGCTGATGGCTTTTATGATGAATATGCAGATGGTGATGGAGATGGCGACGGCGACGCGGACGGCGATTTGCCGCTGATGTTCAAGAACGTGCACATGTGCACGTACTGCGACAAGGCGTTTCGCGCACGCAGTGATTGCGTGCGCCACGAGGCAACTGCGCATTCCACCGACGTGCCCTACACCTGCGTACTGTGCGCGGTGGGTTTCGCCGAGCGCGTCTCCTACAGCTCGCATATAAAGACCTACCATGTGCACGACAAGCCCTACGGCTGCGTCGACTGCGAGCGACTGTTTGCACGCCGCTCCGATCTGCGCAAGCACGCCATCGTGCACACCGGCGTCAAGCCGTTCACATGTCCGGTGTGCGGCAAGAGCTTCTCGCGCAACACGAACCTCTCGAAGCACACGCGCATCCACAAGGGGCACAAGCCGTTCGCGTGCCGTATGTGCGCGCGCGCCTTCGCCTCCAAGTTGGAGCTGACGCGTCACGCTGCCTTGCAGCACGTCGGTGGCGGTAACGGCGGCGGTAGTGGTGGTGGTGGTGGTGCTGCTGTAAAGCGCTTCAAATGCGAGTTCTGCCCGATGAGCTTCGCGCGCCGCGACAAGCTCGCCAACCACATGAAGCGCCACATGCCCGAGCTGCGACTGCAGGCCGAGGAGCGCGCGTCCGAGTTGCGTGTGATGCGCGACAGCCTCATGCACGAGTACGGCGTGGAGCTGTACAACGGCGATGCGACGCCCGCCGAGGATATGGTCATCAACATCGATCCTTTCCCACGCGAAGAGCCCGAAGCGAACGAACCACCACCGCTTCCACTTGCAGAAGAAGGGGGCACAGGATACGAAGACACCACCGTGGTCAAGGAGGAGGATGAATCGGACGCGTACGCCAGCAACGAGGTAGACTCGCCGAGTAGCGCGTCGGACGACGTCGAAGAGGAGGAGGAGGAGGAGGAGGGCAAAGGCGAAACCACCGAGTACTTTCCGCGCGTGCCGGCGCACATCTCCGGCGAGTACTTTGGCGATGACGACGACGATGAGGAGCCGCCGCTGCCGTTCCCGTGTCCCATGTGCGCGATGCGCTTCCGCACCACCGACGGCGTCAACCAGCACATGGGTCTGCACAACGGCGAGCGGCCGTTTGGTTGCAACGTGTGCGGGCGCGCGTTCGTGCGCAAACGTGAGCTGGAGCGCCACTCCACGACGCACACCGGCGTCAAGGAGTTCGAGTGCGACCGTTGCGAGAAGCGGTTCGCGCGCAAGGATAAGCTGCTGCGCCACACGCGCACACACGATGCGTACAAATAAGTAAAGACTGAGAATGAGCGGAGGTTTGCCTTTCGGTTACACTACACGGTTATTAGGAATACGTATTATGGTATTATGGAGATATGTTAAACTCACTCACACACTCATACACAGTGATATGCGTTCCAAAAAAATCCCATTTCTCTTGTTGCGGAGCGAACACGAATGATTAATTATGGTCCTACTAGTAGTTTTGTTATTGGCGTGCGGAAGTAGACAAGTAAAACATTTTTTCAAATAACGCGCCCTGTGTGGAATTCATGAATGAATTCTGGACTGGGTCAGGAAGTGCGATGGGGGTGGGTGGGTGTTTGGTTGAGGGATGGTTGCCATGACGATTGCGGCTTCTCATTCGGTATTCCGGCGACAGTGAAGCGACGATGGCGTCCATTGAACTATATACAGTAAAACTTCGTTATAACGTTCACGAGGGGACCGGGAAAAAATGAACGTTATATCCGAGGAACGTTATAACCAACCATGAATACTACAAATGCGTAAATATAATTTTTTA
>JARJDR010005312.1:0-11197 GCA_030264135.1 Myllaena sp. GC000078 | reverse complement strand
CTCAGCAAAACGGCGCGACTTTACACTGTATCTGTACATAAATTTCACAATTTACAAATGTCAAAAAATCACCTCATCGATGACCTCAGAAGCCAGCTTGTGGCTGGCGGCTAAGTTGAATAGTTTCGCCACAAATTGACTTTGAAAATTTCGTGTATTTTTCCTTTTTGCAATTTTGCTCTTACAAAATGGCCCATATCTTCGAAACGAAGGGAGGTACCGACGCTTACTAAACGGCGTTACAAAGCGCAACTATTTGGCTATCTAATGACGTGTATTTCATTTCCGGAAGTTGAATAGTTTCACCACAAATCAACATTGAAAATTTGGTGTTTTTTTTTTATTTTTTTGTGATTTTGCCCTTACAAAATGGCCCATATCTTCAAAACGAAAGGCGGTACCGACGCGTACTTTACGGCATTGCAAATCGCCGCTCTTTGGCTTTCTAGTGAGGTATATCTCACTTCCGGAGGTTAAACAGTTTTGCCACAATTCGTCCTTAAAAATTTTGTAATTTTGCAATCTTGCCCTTACAAAATGGCTTATATCTTTGGAAGGAAGCGCGGTAGTGACGCGTGCTCAACGGCATTGCAAAGCGCAGCTCTTTGGCTTTCTAATGAGATGTATTTGACTACCGGAAGTTGAAGAGTTTCGCCACAATTCGTCCTTGAAAATTTGGTGTTTTTTTGATATTTTGCGATTTCGCCCTTACAGCATGGGCCATATCTTTGAAACGACGGGCGGTAGCGACGCGTACTCAACGGCTTTGGAAAGCGCAGCTCTTTGGCCATCAAATGACATGTATTTCACTTCCGCAAGTTGAACAATTTTGCGACAATTCGTCCTTGAAAATTTTGTCATTATTGACTTTTTGCAATTTTGCCATTACAAAATGGCTCATATCTTCGGAAGGAAGGGCCGTAGCGACGCGTACGTAATAGCGTTAAAAAGCGCAGCTCTTTGGCTTTTTAATGCAATGTATTTGGCTTCCGGAGGTTGAATAGTTTTTCCACAATTCGTACTTGAAAATTTGGTGTTTTTTTACGTTTTGAGATTTTGCCCTTACAAAATGGCCCATATCTTCGAAACAAAGGGCCGTAGCGACGCGTGCTCGACCGCGTTGGAAAGCACATTTCTTTGGCTATCTAATGAGGTGTATTTGATTTCCGGAAGTTTGATAGTTTCGCCATAAATCGTTCTTGAAAATTTGGTGATTTTTTGGCGAAATGACCGTAAAAAATGGCCGCGGCGAAATGACCGTGGAGAAATGCCCGCGGAGAAATGGCCGCGGAGAAATGCCCGCGGAGAAATGGCCGCGGAGAAATGGTTGCGGCGAAACGACTGCGACGAAACGGCCGCGGGTAAATGGCCGCGGAGAAATGACCGCGGCGTAATGACCGCGGCGAAATGACCGCGGCGAAATGACCGTGGAGAAATGTCTGCGGAGAAATGACCGCGGCGAAATAGCCAAAAAAACACCAAATTTTGAAGGACGAATTGTGGCGAAACTATTCAACTTCCGGAAGTGAAATATACTTCATTGGAAAGCCAAAGAACTGTGCTTTCCAATGCCGTTGAGTACGCGTCGCTACGTCCCTTCGTTCCGAGGATATGGGCCATTTTGTAAGGGCAAAATCGCAAAATGTCAAAAAAACACCAAATTTTCAAGGACGAATTGTGGCAAAACTATTCAACTTCTGGAAGTCGGATACATCTTAATTGAAAGCCAAAGAGCTGCGCTTTTCAACGCCGTTGAGTACGCGTCGCTGCGGCCCTTTGTTCCTAAGATATAGACCATTTTGTAAGGGTGAAATCGCAAAAAGTCAAAAAAACACCAAATTTTCAAGAACGAATTGTGGCAAAACTATTCAATTTCCGTAAATCAGATACATCTGATTAGAAAGCCAAAGTGCTGCGTTTTGCAACGCCGTTCAGTACGCGTCGCTACGGCCCTTCATTCCGAGGATATGGGCCATTTTGTAAGGGCGAAATCGCAAAAAGTCAAAAAAACACCAAATTTTCAAGGACGAATTGTGGCAAAACTATTCAACTTCCGGCAGTCCAATACATCTTAGTGGAAAGCCAAAGAGCTGCGCTGTCCAACGCCGTTGAGTAGGCGTCGCTACGGCCCTTCGTTCCTACGATATAGACCATTTTGTACTTTGTACCATTTTGTGCTTGCATTGAACAACTATGAATAACCAGCCCACGGTACGATAAAAAACATGAGCATTAAATTTGATAATTTCTTGGGTAACCTCGGGAATTACAGCATGTGCACTATATAATTTTATACTGTATATACTAAATAATCAAACATGAAAAATGCTTTGGCTATATAGATTTGCTTTCTGTGGTCATCTCCTAGCATAATCCTGGAACTGCTTCACAAATTTTGTCACTCTTTAATGAGTTGCAATATTTGAGTTCCCATTCGTAAATGCTTCCCTTGGCATTACAGCGATAGTAATAGCGTCTGACTATGCTTGGAGGACCACGCCGACATGGATGCGCGTCGCTGAAGCCATCATTGCAATTTGGTGGATCTGTGACAAATACACGTACATAATTAGCTCGCATACAATTTAAAATTTAAAGATTATATTGTATTACAAGCCGGTGCTGGCATTGGTGATGGGCTTGGTACTGGATTCTGATTAGAACTATCTGTAACAGTGTTATCCCATGCATTTTATTTTTTATTTCAATTGCAAAAAAATAATTATTAATTAAAAATAAATTTATTGTAGTAATTTTCTTCTTGTTGAACGTGAACGTTTTCGCAAGATATGAATTTGTCTTACTTTCTTTATAATCTATGTTAACCCCATCAATTTACCTTTTTTTAAATGAATACTTAAGAGATTAAAGTGGTATTGACGTCATTCGTTGATTGCCAAACCAGTTTTGTGGCCTGCACTTGTTATCCTACCTTTTCCTTTGCATTGGGTTATAAGACGGGTGACTATGCCAGTGGTGACGGCTGGAAGTATGTATTTCAATATTATTCAATTTGAGCTGAGTGTTAAAAAACGTATCGCACATTCGTGCATTTCTAATTACCTGAAGCAGTAACGCACCTGGAATTTCAACATGTATAAAACAAAAGACAATATATTTATATAGTTACGGTTCGCAAGGGTATATATAATCCTTATTGCATATTTCATTGGCTGCGCAGCGTATTTGAAGTGTATCGCCGAATGAAGCTGTTGTGTCGTTTACACAGGTAAATCTTGGTTTCCCTTCGCATACACCTGTGATACAACTATAAGCACATATATTATAAATTATTAAATACATATAATAAAATACGCTGCAAAGATTATATTATATTTAAACGTACGCATTACAATCTGTGCGACTTGTGGCATTATTACAGATGGACCCTTGAGGACAATCGAAAAAAACACCATCACACAGGTCAACTTTAGTTGCGGTAGAACAGGTAAATGGACAAGTTTCAGCTTTGGTCACACATCTATATAAAAAGAGAATGCATGGAAAAATTTTCATTATAAATAACGCACTTTGGACTTACACACGCTTGTCTGACTGTGAAAATAATGTATTACAAACAAAATCAACGGGACAGGTTTCATTGACACTACTCGTATTAACTCGATATATAGATGGATTTTCTTTGAAACAAAGAAGATCCACAGATGCAGTGTTTTGTTGAACAAAACACAACGCTAATAACGGTAGATACTTTAATTCTGAAAATAATATTTAAATAGTTAGTTTGTAAAAGTATGTTTTGTACCGCACTTACGCGACATTCTAATGCTCGTTGCACTCAACTAGTATGGATTTTGGAGGATATGTTTTTATACATGCAAATTACTAACAATTGAGCTATAAATTAGTGCCAACTATTTGTCAAAACTTTGAAGAATTTATTAGCAATCTACGACTAAATTAGCGAATACATCATAGGTGGGCTTTCCAGAAATTCAAATCTTTTAAATGAAATGAAATATAATGACTTGCAGTTGTATATTATTTGAGATAATCATTGAAACAAAAGATGTATATTACTTGCATTATTTGTATCACTTGAAAATAGACCAAATAATCTTTTGATACGTCTTGTGAGAAGTTCCCGTCGTTCAAACTCGCGCGTTGGTATTGAGTGAGAGCGAGAGGCACTAACACGAACACGACGCATTAGCACGTTTTCTGTATAGACCCGTGTTTCTCAACCGGGGGGCCGCGGCCCCATAGAATTTTTGGAGGCCACAAAAAATTTCTTTAATTACTTTAGTTTTACTTTATTATAAAAATCTAGGGCTCGGGGTCCTTGGCAAAAACGAAAATGGTTTTTAGGGGCCGCAATTCATTATCGGTTGAGAAACGACACATTTGTGATTAGGAAAGGAGATGATACTGAATACTGAACAATTTTCATATCTACCTAATCAATATCGATCAAGGAATAAAATTCACCATGCAAACAGAAAAAAAGGTAACAATGGAGGCAGGTCAGGGGCAATTGCAGGAGTACTCTTAGGGCACTGGATTGTTAACTACCATTTTTAAACATTATTTACTTCTTACACACAAAACGGCAACTGTTTGACGGCTGAAGTATATCGATCATACAGTGACGATCATGCAATTTCTTATTCTGTCTACGATAAAGAGTGTGCCGCAAGTCACCGCACCTGAGCCCTTTAAGGACTCTGTGCTTCCTAAGTTCACTAATATTTCTATGGCTAGTCCGAGATTGGAACATGTGACCTGGATGTCAGTACTTACTCGGCTTAAACCACTCAGCCACCTTGCCGCCTTGCCCTTAAAAATTTACTTTTCTATTGTTTTTTAAGTACAATACAAATGTATATGCATATACAAATGTATATGCATCATATTTCCGTGCATAGTGCCACGGTGCTTCGTGAGATTTCATTGCTGTCCTCTGAACAGGACAGAAATTGGTCATATTACATGCCCGGCGACGATAAATTTTTATTCTGCACCAGTTATACGTATTATTTAATTACCACAATATTGTAGCTTATAATGATCAACGCTCACTTGCGGGATTTCATAGAAACATTTGACTTTCACTTTAGTTGTAGTGAAATCAAGACGTATAATAAAAGATACAATTATTAAGACAATCAATAAAGACAACTAAAATTTTCATTGCTTTGTTTTAAGTATTAATCTATTGTAAGGTGATTCAAATTATACAATCACATCTACCGTGTTCAAATATTGCAAAAGTAAGTGGTGTTGCAATGCATGCCGGTTTAATTATGCAAAGCAAATGAAGACATGTAGAAAGAAGAGAACCAGAATTACATGGTATTATTTTTCAGTTACTTTTAGCAATGTCGCAATTAGGCATCTTGTCAAGCGGAATAGCAAGTGCAAATAAGATAATCATGAGTATTTGCAATAAAACAATTAACTAGAATTGCTTGGAATTTACACGCATCACTTGTGTTGTGTTCCAAGGCTGTATGTATATTATTTAGCATGTTTGCTTGGCAGAAGTAAATAATTAAGTAATGCTTTAACTGTATTTACCTGCAAAATTATATCATTTTATCTTCACCGAACTAAAGCGTGCGGCTTAATTTGATATGCATTATCAATTTCTGAAAATATGGGAACAGCGCACAGCAAGCCCAGAGCTAAACTCCGTGCAAATTATCCAAATTGGTTTGACAGGTTAGTGCCTCTATCGTTCTATCTTGTTTGCACCTACACGCTGGTATTGAGGGGAGTGAGAGGCACTAACCTGTCAAACCTATCAGGATAATTTACGCGGAGCATATTCTTAGAGCTGTTAGACACTGTTGGTTTACGCAGGCGTTGACTTCTTACAAAAAATTATTTCCATTCGTTTGAATGTGGAGATGTCAGTAAGCCAGACGACTCATGCGTCATTATCGATTTTTTTGGAATTGTAATTAAGCGAACTTTCGCGCCCGTATGCACGAAAAAATGACCGATTGTGGTATCTTTCTGTCTGGCTTCTACATATATGTCGTTTTCTCTTTTTGAATCAAAGCCCCGTCATCGCGAAAATGCGGTTTGGTGGTACATAATAATAATCTGATATCATAAACATGAATGAATATTGTAATAGTAGATTACATTATTAAGAAGCGGATTATAATTTCACGCCATCTGCGCATAGAGATGCTGCCGAGGCGAAGTCTAGGGTTGCAATTTGCGCAGATGTCGGGGAGACAGAGATTGACTATTAAGGACATCTGTTATATTTACCCATTTCTCTTGGTAGTTTTCATCAGGTAAAACGTGTAGATATGACAGATGCGGGTGAGACTGAGATCGACTATTAAGGACCTAATTTAATAGTTATTTACCAACCACGCGGGTGTTAGAATGTTTTCCGCAGCTCGCTAAAGAAAAACAAACATCCGCGCGGTTAGTACATGATTTTATCGTTACCGAAAATTTTAAGTGGTACAGGACTTTGTTTTTCGGTTTTAACCTAATCTACCCCCAGTTTTCACCTGCGAACTTTTACGCCGGACACCCTGTGTACTATATAAGCAAACACAAGAAAATATTTGGGCTTTAGAACTACTATAGACGGACAAATATCTTAGCCTAAGATATTAGTCGATCGATGAGATACGAACATTGTTTCGTTGTATTCAAATGGAGCGTCATATACAAAGTACGTATTTGTCCGTCTATAGTAGCTCTTATAGATTTGGTTTCTTATTATAAACACAATCCTTTATATCCTCTACAAATTTTGTCACTCTGCAATGCGCTGCACCATTTGTGTTCCCATTCGTAACTGCTTCCCTTCCTATTACAGCGATAGTAATAGCCTCTGACTAAGATTGGAGGACCACGCCGACATGGATGCGTGTCGCTGAAGCCATCGTTGCAATTTGGTGGATCTGTGACAAATACGTACTTAATTAGATCTCATACAATCTAAAATATAAGGCCCGCCAAACACGATTCAATTGTAAACAATGACAAGAATTCCAATTTTTACAATTGCATTTGTAAATATGTAGATTTTTGCCTTGCACGGTGCAAATTAAATTGCGAGAAATCTATAATGACAAGCATGGGTATAACTTTTTCTATGATTGTTTTGATTCTGTATGACTTGTTTCGAACTCCGACATTCAAGTGCAATGGCGTATCGTGCTACTCTCTCGCACAGTAAGGACGAGAAATCTCCGTTCAATGCGATATATAACATTGAAAATTTGATTGTGCAAGGCGCTCCATTACAACGCGTGTAAACAATTTTTAATTTTGGAAATCGGTCCGATTGCCAATGTTTACAATTGGATCGTGTGTTTCGGGCCTATGGATAATATTGAATTACAAGCCGGTGCTGGTGTTGATGTTGGTTCCGGTTCTGGTTCTGGTTCCGGTTCTGGTTCCGGTTCCGGTTCCGGTTCCGGTTCCGGTTCCGGTTCTGGTTCCGGTTCTGGTTCCGGTTCTGGTTCCGGTTCTGGTTCCGGTTCCGGTTCCGGTTCTGGTTCTGGTTCCGGTTCCGGTTCTGGTTCTGGTTCTGGTTCTGGTTCTGGTTCCGGTTCTGGTTCTGGTTCTGGTTCTGGTTCTGGTTCTGGTTCTGGTTCTGGTTCTGGTTCTGGTTCTGGTTCCGGTTCCGGTTCTGGTTCCGGTTCCGGTTCCGGTTCCGGTTCCGGTTCCGGTTCCGGTTCTGGTTTCGGTTCTGTTTTGTTGTTTGACAAACCAGTTTTATCTTTGCAGTTGTCCAATGTGTAAGGCATATTCATGTTGTGTACGAATTTTTAGTAGCTTTGCCTATTTTTTCAGTATGACCGATGTCGGATCATCATTCGTTATCAAGCTTAAAACAAGTTACAAAACAAAAATTCATAACTAGACAATGTAACCAATAACCCAACATAACCCACAAAGAATAAAGATAATTTTGTATATTGACTTGCTCCACGTAGAACGTGCCAGTGAAATCCGAAATCTAATACATCAAATTATCTCTGCTATTAAATAAGATAGTTAGGTAACACAATTAATTTTGACCAATTAATGCAATCTAAATAACACTGTATACTATTTGTATTTTTAAGCTTGATCAGATGATCCGAAATTGGTCGTACTGAAACGAAAATAATGGAAAAGCTACTAAAATTTTGTGAACAAAACCAGTGTTGTTTCTGTGCAGTTGCCTGCACTTGTTACTTGTTACCCTACCTTTTTCTTTGCATTGTGTTATAAGAGCGCTGAATATAGAAGAGTCAGTGTTGACGGCTGGAATTATGTATTCAATATTATTAAATTTGAGCGGAATGTTAACGAACGTGTCGCCCATTCGTGTGTTTCTAATTACCTGAAGCAGTAACGCACCTGAAATTTCAATATGTATAAAAAACAAAAACTCACGACATTATATTTATATAGTTACGGTTCGCAAGGGTATACATATTCATCATTGCATATTTCATTGGCTTTGCAGCGTATTTGAAGTGTATCGCCGAATGAAGCTGTTGTGTCGTTTAAACAGGTAAATCTTCGTGTTCCTTCGCATACACCTATGATACAACTAAAAGCATATATATTATAAATTAAAACACGCTGTAAATATTACATTAAATTTAAACGTACGCATTACAATCTGTGCGACTTGCGTCATTATTACATATGGACCCTTGAGAACATTCGAAAAAAACACCATCACACAGGTCAACTTTAGTTGCGGTAGAACAGCTAAATGGACAAGTTTCAGCTTTGGTCACACATCTATATAAAATGAGAATGTCATGGAAAATTTTTCAGTACCTATAAATGACGAACTTTGGACATACACGCGCTTATCTGACTGTGAAAATAATGTATTACAAACAAGAACACCAGGACAGGTTTCATTGACACTACTCGTATTAACTCGATATATAGATGGATTATCTTTGAAACAAAGAACATGCACAGATGCAGTGATTTGTTGAATAAAACACAACGCCAATAACGGGAGATACTTTAATTCTGCAAATAATATTTAAATAGTTAGTTTGTAAAAATATGTTGTTCCGCACTTACGCGACATGTTAATACTCGTTGCATTTAACTAGGAGTATGGTTTTTGGAGGATATGTATTTATATATGCAAGTTACTAACAATTGCGCTATAAATTAGTGCCAACCAATTGTCAAAACTTTGAAGAATTTATTAGTAATCTACAACTTAGTTAGCGAATACATGATACTTGGGCTTTCTAGCAAATCAAATCTTTAAGCAAGTTAATATATATAAAATTATTTTTTAAAGACATCGTTTATATATTCTGTATGGAGTATATAAACGTTTGCTCACATAGTCTTACTCTCACGCAATACCAGCGCGTTCATGGGATTGCTGCATATTGATATTTCTATGCATGATAACCAAATGGCATTAATAACGAGCGTCTTGCTTGTCTTGCTCACTCACGCGTTAGTATTAAGGGAGTGAGAGGCACGGGCGTCATTGCTCCTGTCTTTTCCCACATGAAATTTCTACATATGTCTATATATTATTATATTAATATAATATACATTATGTAGTATATAGACTGATTAATTTGTTCCAATTTCATTGTTCCTTGTCGATATGGGCCAATGGGGTAGTACCATAAATGCTTTTCAGGAGAATATGTTAATTGGATGCCCAGGGTGAATTTAATGCTAGACTATGAGTGCAAATAATTTAAATTATGTTACTACCAGGTAATATTTACGAAAACAACACCGTTTAATTACCAGATACCTAAGCAGATTAATTTTTTTATATAAATATCTAAATATGATTCCAGCAGATTGTGGTTTATGCGAATTAATATGTCACAAAGTACATATAATTAGTTATATCCTAATCTAATCCAGTATATATCTTCCTAGATTAACGCTTATAAAATGTAATGCTTATGCGCAACTATAAATGTGGAATATGAATCCCGAATTGAATATTGTTCAACATGATCTATTCAGGTAAGGTACTTAGAAACGAGCAATATGTAATTAAATTTTAAGTTTACTAATTATAGTATTGAGCGGTTTGTGCTTGGCCTATGTTGCCTATGCCAAATGTACGGACAAGTTTGCATGCGTCTCTGAAACAGCATTTGAAGCCTATGGCATACAATACAATTGTGCACCGAATATGTATTGTAATAAAAAATGTCAACCCACTGGAAATGAAATTCTGGCGTAAGTGTTAAATGTCACATTGTAAATCGAGGTGTTAATTGTATTGATATTTATAGTTGTGTGACGGATATTACTGCCTACTGCGATTTTACATGCAAAAATAATATTTGGGTGGTTGATTCAAATGGATTGGAGCGTCCTTGTGAGACCGGCAAAAGATGCAATCCAGTAGAAGGACGAAGAACATGTGACACGTAAATTATAGTAGATAGGTGAATTTTTCGACAATTACTTAACAAAACTTTATTGATATAGGTGTATTGAAGACTGTGGTGAAAAATTCTTCGAATGCCATGCTACAAATTCGTCGATTGTTAAAATCGGCGGCCGCGAAGGAGTTTGTCCAACAGGAACTGTCTGCAACAAACAATTTTTACCTCCGTGCAGCGAGCCGTACGTATATAACTGATATTTTGACAATATTCAAACCTTTTCTTTAATTTTTACAGATGCATTTAAAGAATTCCTAAATTTCGATTATTAACGATTCTGTTATATTGTAGTGTTTGAATCTGTTATTAACAAGAATTATATAAATATGTATGCATATATTTCTACTTACTTATTTCTATTTCACCTATAATATTAATTTTGAAATTAATACGCTATTAAACAAATAAATATAAAAATTCTTAATCGATAATAGTTATTTACTAACCACGTGGTGTTAGCAAGCCTCGGGCACAAACTTTAGCGAGCCAGAAAAACAAACGCCCGCGAGGTTAGTACAATATTTTATCGTCACCGAATAATTATTTATTACAATTAAACTACACAATTACATGGAGAATAAATTGCTACGTTGTAAGTTATGTTAAACCCATGTAAAAGGGCTATAATCCTAGGCATGTCCGTAAAATAAGTTCCACGAGCTGCCACTAGCTCTAGGATCGTTTCTATGCGCGGCTAGGCAACAGAGGCAGGTTGTTTGATTCCCCAGTTTCAATCCCTCACCCAGCCAGCGTCGCTCCGATGTTTAGTCTTGGCTCAGCAGGCATCTGCGATGGAGCTTCCTCTT